>DWLO01000466.1:0-20323 GCA_018245335.1 Dalla quadristriga | reverse complement strand
CTGGCACGAACCGCCTGCAGTAAGTAGAAAACCGTTGGTTATTAGAGTTTAAAAATTCTAAGCTCCTGTGTTAGCAATCAAAACTTTTAATAAACCCGCTGCTTTATTACGCTGCGTTTGATGCTAACGATCGCTCACGGACAAAAAAACGTTCGTTTGGCATTTGTGTACCTAGCTGGATTTTGTTACATGGTGGTCCAGTATTTTAACAAAAAGTTTCAGCCTATTAGGAGCATTCAACGTGAATGCAATTAGGCTTAATATATGAACGTTATGTACTAACTTTTATTACTATGTTACTATGTTATAACGTAATCCACTGTGGTGGGCTTTTTGTAAAATATAAGACGGGAAACAGTGCAGTTTTTAAATTCGGTTCAAGTTTAGTGGAGTAGACAAATCATACTAACATAATAAATGCGAAAGTGTGCTTGTCCTACGCAACAAGGGAGCAATGGACTGACGGGATTTTATTGCTTACATAGTTTCCATAGGGCGGGAGAGTGTAGGTACATAGGCTTATTATCCCGGAAAAATGCAGTTGATGTGTTTAGAAGTCAGAATTTTTCGCGGACGGAGCCGCGAGTGTTGTCTAGTTTAGTATGATTTCCAAGTTACTTATAATGACGGGTTATAAATACGGTTGGATTGAGCAAGTTTCAGACAGTAAAATTCTCGAGGTAATCGCGGTAATATATTTATGTCCTTAGTCCTCGTAAGTGGTACAATTAGTGACTTTAATTGGTTTTTCGATCTACAAGGCTGGCTAACGTCGGAGGCGTAATTGCTCATCGCCACCGAGCCCTCATCCAACATGACTTAACTTGCATTTTCAGTTTATTCAACTCAGTAATTCCTTAATTCGTTAGCCTTTTGTGTAAATTCTATTAGCTATTAATTTATGTTTTTACTGTATTTTTTTTTTGGTGCGCAATAAAGAATATTTATATTTGTAATTAAAGTGCATGCTACTAATATTGTTTATTATTTCTAGCTTATTATATCCCACGGCTTCTTACTCGTATGTGTTATGTTCTGCTAAATTCCTTTTAAGAAATAACATGAATGAAAAAATAATAATATGCTTGGCACAATACACATTTTGATGCGCATGTATTAAAATGGAATATAATTAGTATTATGCAAGGCATGGTGGACTTTATAAAACTAATAGCTTTTACAAAGGATGGGCGGACTAATGAAAGGTAATCTGATCAGTAGGTACATCGTTGCAAATATATTACGTAAAACTATGATGCATAAATAATTACCGCTACGGTGATTTACCTTAACAGAGTTGTTTATATGCATGGATAAAGTTAACATAATTTTTCCCCACTTAGTGGTTGTACACCGTACTGTACTGTAGCAAACGTGCATGCATTTGATCTTAAGTCTACTTGGCTACTGCCGTCTATCGACATCTGCAAAATTAATAAGGTCTGTTAAATGCAGAGTAGCCAGAATTCAGACCAACCATCTTTGAATTCTGGTTTTCCAAACATATTCATGCATGTTTGCAACTGGTGCTATGGTCCCGTCTCCTAAGGCGTGGCCTGGAATGCTCTCCTGAATGTGCTACCAATGCATATCTTCTTGCAGACCAGAGGGGACCCTTGCGGGCATCATGAGGATAAAGTTAACCCCGTTAGTATAAGATAGGAAAGTGCTTAGTAGGTGTTGAGGTGGCCGACCCGGATTAGAGATCTAGAAATTTTGTAGCTAGAAGTTGGCGGTTAACGGCCAGAATATTCTTGCTTTATACTATTGGCTGCAACAAATTTTCATCCTTATTGTTAAATAGAAGTTGCTGGAGGTGTCCTTGATATTCATAAAAACAATAAATATAACAAACTTATAATTTTTTTTGCTTAATATATTTTGTATGTAATTTTCAGGTCATCACTGGGTCAAGACCAATTTGGACGTGCTTCCCAAAATCGGCTGGTCGATCGATCCCTTCGGGCACGGAGCGACGGTCCCTTACATCTTGGACAAGAGTGGTCTCGAAGGCACCATCATCCAAAGGATCCACTACGCGTGGAAGCAGTGGTTGGCGCAGCGGCAGATCGAGGAGTTCTACTGGACGCCCGGCTTCGCGACCGACAAGCCCGCGTTAATCGTCCACAACCAGCCATTTGACATCTACTCCATAAAGAGCACCTGCGGTCCGCATCCCTCTGTGTGCCTCAGCTTCGACTTCAGAAAGATCCCCGGGGAATACTCAGAGTACACCGCGAAACAGGAGGACATTACGCCCCAGAACCTGCAAAGCAAGTCCAAAACGCTGATCGAAGAGTACGAGCGCATTGGATCCTTGACCACGCACAACATTGTCCTGGTGCCATTAGGCGACGACTTCCGCTACGAGTACAGCTCAGAGTTCGACGCGCAGTACGTTAACTACATGAAAATGTTCACCTACATTAACAACCATCCGGAGATGTTCAACGCAGAGGTGTCGTTCGGCACACCCAAGGACTACTTCGACGCTCTCAAACTCCGCCACAAGAACATCCCAACCCTCCGCGGCGACTTCTTCGTTTACTCCGACATTTTCAGCGAAGGCAAGCCCGCCTACTGGTCCGGATACTACACCACCCGTCCCTATCTCAAGCTGCTCGCGAGGCAATTCGAACATCAACTCCGAACGGCCGAGATCCTCTTTACTCTCGTCTTCAACTATTTAAAACAATCCGGCTCGCACGGGATGAGACTGATCACTTCGGAGAAGAAGTTGGAGAAATCGTACGAGCAACTGATAAACGCTCGCAGGAACCTCGGCCTCTTCCAACACCATGACGCTATAACGGGCACCTCGAAGGCCACCGTTATGTACGACTATGGCACCAAGTTATTCACCAGCCTCTACCACTGCATTCGTCTGCAGGAAGCCGCCCTCACCGCTATCATGATCCCCGACCCCAAGCTCCACTCTCAAAGCATCCTTCAGAGCGAGGTCGAGTGGGAGACCTACGGCAAGCCTGTCAGGAAGTTACAAGTCTCGTTCGTTGACAAGAAAAAGGTCGTCCTCTTCAATCCCCTCGCGGAAGAAAGGACCGACGTCATCACCCTCATGTCGAATACCACCAACATCAGGATCTACGACACCCGCAAGAAGCGCCACGTCCAATACCAGATTACGCCCAACGTGGACATACGCAAGGACGGTAAACACGTTATAAGTGACTCTAATTTCGACGTCATGTTCATCGCCACGCTGCCACCTCTGACTTCGGCCACCTACAATCTCGAAGAGCACACGAACACCTCCCATCATTCCGTCCTCTATTGCAATAACTGCGAGCAACAAAAATCTGACAAGGTAAAAGGTAACTTCATCACTAAGAAGATGATGCCTGGCGACATACAATTGGAGAACTCCGAGCTCAAGTTGCTCGTCAACAGGAACTCGGGATTTCTGCGACAAGTTCATCGAAAAGATATGAAGCGTAAGCATATTGTGGAAGTACAGATCGGTGCATATCAAAGCGCACAAAGACATTCGGGAGCGTATCTCTTCATGCCCGACTACGATTCCCCCGAGAAGAACGTCCTGCACCCGTACTCTACCTGGGACAGCATGCACGACGACAACGTTATCATCATATCCGGGCCCGTCTCCACAGAAATAACCACCATGTACTTGCCCTTTTTAGTGCACACCATAAGAATATATAACGTCGATGATCCTGTGCTCGCCCGCGCTATATACATTGAAAACGTCGTCAATTACGAACACCCGCCGAAAAACAGAGAAACCGAACTGTTCATGCGGATTCAGACCGACATACAAAATGGCGACGTTCCCGAGTACTACACAGACCAAAACGGTTTTCAGTATCAGAAGCGAGTGAAGGTGGAAAAATTGGGAATCGAGGCTAACTACTATCCAATCACCACCATGGCCTGGATTCAAGACGACGACACGCGAATGACGTTGTTGACGGACCACGCACAAGGATCGGCGTCGTACGAGCCCGGACGACTGGAAATCATGCTAGATCGGCGAACTCTGTACGACGACTTCCGGGGTGTCGGAGAGGGTGTCGTCGATAACAAGCCCACGACCTTCCAGAACTGGCTGCTACTTGAGACTATGCACAACCCGCGAGCTAAGAGAGCGAACAGCGAGCAAATGTTCGTCAAGGAGAGATTGTTTAACCCAGATGAAAAATCTACCGATTACCAGCTGCCCTCGCGCGCGGCAGAGACTCTGAGCAAAATGATGAACTATCCCATGAACGTTTACATTATGGACACGAGCGAGGTGGGGGACGTCGATATCAAGTCCTACCAAAGCTTTTTACAGAACTTTCCACCTGGCATTCACATGTTGACGTTGCGCACCATCACCGACGAGGCGCTGGAACAGTTCCCGAGCGCCGAGAGCTACATGGTACTGCAGAGACCGGGGTACAGCTGCGCGGTTGGCGACTTGACTCTCCCGAAACCATCCAGATTCACGTCCAAGACTAGATTCAGCGGACTTCACGTCGCCAACCTCACTTCTGTGAGTCTCACCGGACTCAAGACCTACAAGGCCTTAAGCGGTTTGGAAGACATAGAGTTAGACCCTATGGAGATTAAAACCTACAAGATCAGGTTTTGAAGACTGTTAGATTAGAGTAACATAGTATATGCGTACATACATGTCGCTGCAATTAAAAATACGTTTATTTATACGTTTTTACTCGTCGGTGCGCAATCCGTGTCGACGCGAGTGAGCTCTATAAAAGCACACGATAATCTAGGCATAGACAATTTTACATAATAATTCGATTTCACTTGTTAGAGTTAAGGGCACTTTCTCTATTACTCGATCTAATATATACACTATTTAATCCACACATATTCACATTCCTACGATTCCTAGATTTTTTCGAATATGTAATTTATAAATAGTACAAGTTTTATATTATTTATTAATGATCTACGACCAATGATGGATCTACCTCAGTACCAAATCTCGAAACTGTAATGGAAAAGATAAGGGTATGGATATTTTATTTTAATTTTATTTGGAAGCATTATTTCAGTCAGCTTCTGAAACTGATTATTTTTGGTAACTAGTTATTTTCAGTATCTATGCGCTTGGCTATACCACACACGCTGCGCCGCTCTTACGTTACGCGCGCCCAGTACCTGTATTTTTCTCTTTAATACTATTGCAAGTTTTTGTTCCGTTACGCTAATCGCGATGAGAGAGAGACGGTAAGTACAAGACCGACGGGATCGAAACCTACTCTTCGATAGCGGTTTTTTGCAATACAGTACTGTCAAATTAAAACGTTATGATAACCATACGTTTTATCAATGTTTTTGGTAACTTCGTAACTTACGCGGCTGATTATTGAAAATAACTAGTTATTTTAATTGAGGAGAAAACGTCCTACGGGTTATTGGAGTGATCACTACTTCAGTTTTGAAATCCTCACTTCTACTACTAACTAATTGTTACAGCGTGAGGTACGCACTAAAACGCAATCTCACGTCGAATCACTTTGACCACTCTGCAGACATGACAGTTGTGATGTTACTAATACTTGATATGAAATATTTTTTTCGAAACTTGCCGTTTTACGCATTTTTTATTAGTAATTTTATACGTTGACCAATGCTTTTTGAAAAATCTTTAATTTATTGTTTTTATTTACTACATTTTATACACATACACCCTAAGTCATGATTTAGATTTATAATTATGGTAAATGGATACGATTTCATTATCTTCTGTTATGTTTAATATAATTATGATCAATAGTTTACTAGTTACAGTACAACCATTTTACTGAAAAATTGAGGATTTTACTAAATCTGAAAATGGAGCCTTTACACTGCATACATACGAGAATTAAGCTGCAATATAAGAGGGGAATACTTTTATAGGGTCGGTTCCTTTTTTAAAGTACCGGTTGAGTTTGAGAGTAACAATATAATAGGTTTGATTTTTAATTTAAAGCATAACCTATTTAACAGGTGCGGAATGAAAACACAGAAAACAAAAACTAAATTTCGTTCGCCAAACTCATCAGTGGTACCTAAAATATATACTATTATTTGTTATAGAATATTAATATTAGTCTTTTTATGGCTGTTAATGTTTTAGTAAATTATTAAAGTAGGTACCTATTCAAATGCTTATCGCCTCCCTTGAGATTTTATGTATATAGGATCGTTATATTTTAGACATTTACGTTATTATCTGGGAGGACAGGAGTCTCATCGTAAATGAGGCATTTATTAAATAACTACACTTTGTATTCTATGCTGTGAATTAGTTAGCGGGACACAACTAATTGTTTGGCTGAAGATCTAATATCAATTTATTAATCACCTTTTTTAAAGAAGGTTGTGCTGGTTGTGTACATTGATTACTGCAGTTTTAATTATAATTTCGCGCACTGGGTATGAAAAGTGATATTTATATTAAGATAAAATACATAGTTTTAATTCGTAATTTTCCGTTTCGTTCCTTGATTTGTAATACATTTACAGTTTACTTTTATTGTAAGTATATTATGTCTGACGCAAATGTAGCATTATGACAATGCATTTAATTCAGGTATTTTATTTATTCATGCACTTGGGTTTCTATTAATTTGTTTAAACTTCTAGTTACATGTATGTATATGTATGTACTTGGAAATATGTATTATGTGTCCTATCAAATTTTCTCTGTAAGGAAAACGTTTCATTAAAATGAAATGTATCTAAATTAGTACAATAATTTAAGTGGTAGGTAGTAACTTATACACTTTAGTCCCAATGGGCATGATATGAGAGATCTCTTGTAGTAAGTACATTTATCGATATTATACCCACCGTTGGAGTTAGCCAGCGGGTTTATAAATATGGGTAATTATTATTATGTCATACAAACTCTAGGTAATTATAAATATGATTTAATATAATAACAAATACCAAATAACTAATAGTTAACTTATCTCAATGTGATTAGATCTAGTTTTAAGTGCACATCATTGCAATTAAGTTTAGATTGACCCGCAGATTGTTATCATTATATTTAAACTGTCACAAGCATCGTTTCTGTTGGGCATTGTTTTGTTTTGTGTAATATTTAATTGTTGGTTGATTTCTTCGCCATAATGATTTAACATTGTACAATTATCTTACAACAAATAAAGTAGTCAAAATTAATCAAATAAAACATATTTGAGTTGTTTCATTGGAATGACATCCACTTTCCCTTTAATTAATATTTTTACATACATACATCCATAATTATCTATACAGATTCCAGAGGCATATTAGTGTATTACTGTGACTGACAGCTGGGCTGTTGCTGAGCTGCAATCGTTCCTGGCAGTTCATGAATTACGAACTCTTCTGCTCCGAACAATATAACTAAGTGACCCAAATACATCTGATCGCTCGATCACGGGCGAATGGTTAAATAAGACTGTATAGGCATAATCAATGACGTCACTTCCGAAGTTATAGAAGTTTTATTTCCAAAATAAATTCATACAGTTATCAATCAAAGCCATCTAGACCTTTTTTTAAAAGTTGCCGTCATGGAACATGCAGGCGTTACGAAATAAATAAAAGTACTGTAGTATAGATACACTGCTTTTCATCAGGAAACAGGTGGAATTATTTTCTCGTATACTAGTGTAATACTAGTGCTAGCGGTGACGTATCTACATGGTAAAATGGCTATAGTAAGCGCGCGTTCGAAAGTAATCAACGTAAGCGTCAAACATCATTAAAACTATGGTCCGCAAAATTATTTGACGGATTAGGCAAATTATTATCATGGATTTTTTAGAATTGTTTACCTACTATACTATGTTCTATAAATAATTCCGTGTACTTATTCGCAAATATATTGCAGTGGCCCAGAAATTATTCTCGAGAAAATTTCAAGTACCTACTTAAGAAATCGTGTTTCCATTTTTGGGATACTTACATCATATAGTCAAGAAACACTGTTCAAAAATTTGTTTCATAATCCTATAAATGAAGGAAAATTGGTGGAATAGAAAACACAATACAGAACTTCCTGGTACCTAATGTTAATATATTATAATTGGTCGCCATGGGAGGTGGCCCTACTGGAGAGCATCACACAATATGCTTTGCACCCTGGAAAGGGAAATAGGCTACTGTTTTTAAAATCCCTTAAGGGTGTATGGATAAATACATTTTACGCGGGCGGAGGCACACGCGAAGTCTAGTAACTTAAGTGTAGTATTCAAATAAATACTAAAGTTACTTACTTAATATAACAAAATACTTTCAAATACCCATTATCTCTAATGCAAGCAGGAGTGTGATTCTAATAGAGCCAATTGTTTTCTTTGATTCAAATAAAATTAACAAAATACATAAATACTGTTTATTGCATAACAATACAAATTTAGAGCTACATACAGATGTTTATAAAAAATATAGGTACATCGAAAAAATTAAATTTGTGTATATTTAGAATATATTTATTTTAGAATGTTACTTTATGAACCAATAATTTTAATTTTAATTTAAACTACGATGTCTTTTTCCGCCTGACAACGAACAAACAACGAATACGATAACTACAAGCTATTATTTAGTCAATGTGAATGATGTTCACCTTACATTAATGAATAGATTTGTAAAATCATATCAATGTCATTAATAATAATTTATTTATATAATTATTATAGGTATATTTTCAATTAAAATAATAAAATTATATAATCATTAAAATTAAAAATATTATCAATTGTATTATACAAAAGATGATTGGGGCGGGTCAGCAAAGGGTCATTTCTTCTTTATTCGGCTCGCAATCCATTCTAAACCCAAATGTAATCTGGAAGTGGAAAATAGTGGTTGTCTCTTAATAAAAGATTTGGCAGGATGCGATTATAAATACACCGGGTATCCACTTTATGCTTAGTCAGGAAAGGGAGGGAATCTTTTTATTCACCCGGGTCAGTACCACCGCTTCACCCATTCCTGACGTGGAATAATTGTTTATTCAACAATTGTGTTCCGGTCGGTAAGATGTAGACGCACTTATTCAAGAGCTCCACCACCTCAGTATTTCAGGGTTAGCAACGCATCTGTGACCAGCTTCGAATAGGACAAATGCTAACGATTACTACCCAAGTAATCTTCCTACTTAAGAGGACTAACTTGCACTAAGAGTTCTAACTCCCACAGACCTATCACTAATGAATACTAACCAAATAATACACTAAAAACACTAAAGAATAACAGCACTAACTAACTCACTAATAGTCCCTCGTACAGTCCTATTCAAGGCTTGTCACAGATGTCCATGGGCGCCAGTATGTACGATTGCATGCCCGTTTGCTATTCTCTTATCAGTAAAAAAAGAAGTCTGGTTAAGTCCTAAGCTTTATCATGACCAAGATAATCGTGAATGAAATGTGTACACAGTATAACATAATAATTATATTTTTATCATAATTTGATTAGTACCTATCTATTAAATTATGTTCATGGATCTCAGTCCTGATAAGTTATAATAATGACACAGCGTTAAAATTCGACAGTGAGCAGACTCCTTTACGCGTTATAACTTGCCGCCCCTGTGTAACTAAGGACCTCGCCCGAAACACGGGGTTGGCACGTCATAATATTAAAAAAAAAAACTGCCACTTTAATAAGTTTTACAATAAGTAGAACCGGTATATACGGTTCACTTGACGCAGTACCACACCCGCCACACCCATGTGTCTGCCACGTCGCTGTTTTTTTAACAGTCAATTTGTGTATGTTACACCTATTGTCCCACACATTATGATACGCTATGGGTTGCAGATGTCCATAGGCGGCAGTGGCCAAATCAAAAAGAAAACGAATATGATGTCCGTCTATTCATTAGTAATATGTATACTATATTTTCTACTTTCATCGAGAAAAGAAAGAAATCACAAAATGTCTTACATATCTGAACTAACGGCCTTTGGCAAAAATAGGAGGATTTCCCCATAAGCACCACACTGGTCAGGCGGGTCGGTGTCGCAGTAGATGGCAGTTGCTGCACAGAGGACGCTGATGCTCGTTCTGCGTTATATTCCCTTAGTCGCCTTGTACGACACCCGCGAGAAGAGGAGGGGCGGTGAATTTGTTTTTCTGTTCCGCCGTCACCACTGGTCTATTGGTCTGGTCATTGTTCAACGGTGTGCTTTCGCTGTTCATAATTTTCCATTGACCCAGACTGAACCATTGCAACGCGTGACGGGGAACAGCTAGTATAAAATTAAAACAAAATCGATAAAATTCGCTCGTAATGCGTAATAATTATATGTAGCCCCCAAAAGGGTCCTGCTTTTTAACTAAACAGGCGGGCGCGCCCCCTGGCGTTCGCTTCCCCGCAACACCCGCCAGCGTGGCCCTTACAAATACATGAGTCGTTTCACTGTAAGAATCGTAACGCTGTGATAATGTCATCATTAGTACCTATCTATTAAATTATGTTCATGGATCTCAGTCCTGATAAGTATTGTGATATAGAACTCATGGTCAAAATAAAAAATGGTATGTAACAACACTATTACAGTTTTTATTAACATGATGTTAACCGCTAGTATACAATTCGGGTAGGAAGTATATACTAGAGGTTCGATATAACAAATTTTAATACTTAGTACCTATTTATTAATATCTCACTTGACTTCCACGTGGCCCAGGTGTAACTGGCCTCGACCTTGGAAGGCTTACGTGGGGGACACAGGTCTAACCAGCCCAACACGTATAGTCCTCTTTGGGACAATTTAAAGCTTTGTGATATGGTAATTTAAGTGGTGTACAACAAAGAATTATTTGTTGTTGTTGTACACCAAAGGCCATATTTAAGTGAATAGCTCAAGGTGTCGAGAGGTGTACACCGCTTTCTGCGATGTGTATAACCCAGGCCACGAGGTGCCCTGCAGGCTTATTTGTTATTATTTATATTACTGTCTAAAAAACCGTACCCCTCTCCGGTGAGCGCACAGCACGCCTGTATGTGCCACGGATGCTGCTTTATGGAGGTCAAGTCTAACTGCTCTGATATTTCAGCTGCTGTCATCGATCCCTTTACATCCTATAAATGAAACGTGTATTCCACTTTTAATAAATTCAAGCGACGCGTCGATTTTTTTTGATAATATCATAAATAGGTTACTATACAAATATTGTGATTTACAAACACACCAATGATTGTACACTAACGTTGCGTTCTAAATAAAATTTAAGATCTAATTAACATTCTACTTTATTATTAATGTTATTGCACTACCAATATTAGGGAACTCAAATTTTTTAGCCTTACTCTTTTTTTTCGCTTACTAGGTGGACATTTTTATTAGGCTATAAAATGTGTACTTTACAATACTAGACTAGTTAGATACTTGTTGTACATGTGTAAGTTATAACTTCTCCAGTAATAATTGCAATTTATTTGTATAGTACATGAAAACCAATGATTGGAACAATGTATAAAGTAATGCTGTGATTGTTACCAATAACGACAATACATGTGACAAGTAAGATTCCCCTTTATGGGCCTAACAGATTTCTTGATGTATAACGGACATTATATAGCGCGCCGGATATTTTAAATGAAATGGCCCCTTCATGGAGTGCAGTCTTCACACGGAGTGCATGCTAGTCGATTGCCAAGCGGAAATGGGATAATTTGTTTAATACGTACCCCGTCGGCACACATTCGCACACGCGTGTTTTAAGCGGCGATGTTTTAATATGTAAATAAAATAAATAAGATATGATATCATGTAAATTAGATTTCATAATTAATAAATACCTCTAAGTGATGAAAGGATACGACAACCTAGGCATAATTTTAACTTATGCTCATTATTTTTTTTTAATTTATTTGCTCTATATGAAATAAATCATTAAATATATTACCTATTTAACTACGGCTCTGTTGATGTATATAGTTTATGGATGACAAACAAAAAAAAAACACACAAAAAAATTTACTAATCTGAGAAAACACCCTTAGATAAGTACCTATTAAGTACCCTTTTTTCCCTATGCATTGTCGAGTACATAGTGTATTAATACTTAGCATAGGAAGCGTAGCGCCGCGCCAGCGTCATAAGTATATATTTAAAAAAAAATATTTACTCAGTTGATAGGCCCCTTCTGAAGTTAATGTCAATAATACGTACCCATTGTTCTAATTTCAACCTGACAACTTTACTTTACTGTTTTATGTCTTACGTGTCTAGAAATAACGTTTAAAGTTGTAGGAAACTTGAATTATTTCTTCCGAGTCGAGGCCGTTCTAGACCGATCACTAACTAGCGGTCACGATGACGATGCTGACGAACGAACATTGTAAAATGGGTAATTTACGATAACCCCAGAGGATATACAGTGGTGCGCATATAATTAAAACGACTAGTACTTAGAAGACTATTTGAAGTAAATTATGTGTTATGTGAATGATAACTATTTCTGAAAAGATAATTACACCCTTACATAAAGACACATATGTGTTTACGTGTAATACACTTCAAATATTTATTGACATATTATCGCAAGAGCAGAATCACTAGAAGTTAAGAACGAAAACAAAACCAGGCACACGCCTCTGACTTTTCAATGTGTTGAGATGTGCAATGTTGGCAATAATATTAACTTGCTTTAACGGTGTAGGAAATCATCGAAAGGTAACCTGCATGCCTGAGAGTTCTCAAAGGCGTACTCATGTTTGCCAATCCCCACTTGGCCAGCGTGGTGGACTATGGGCTTAACCCTTCTCATTATGAGGAAATGTTGAGAGGGTGGTGGTGATGATGATAAAAGCAGGATGTTTACCTATTTGGGTAACATATTTATTAAGATAATAAATATTTGCGTAACATATTTATTAGGATAATAAACATTTGGGTAACATATTTATTAAGATAATAAATATTTGTGTAACATCTTTATTAGGATAATAAAGATTTGGGTAACATATTTATTAAGATAATAAATATTTGGGTAACATATTTATTAAGATAATAAATATTTGGGTAACATATTTATTAAGATAATAAATAAATACATATTTACTAACATAAAATATATGTGAAAGTGACTGTTACTTCGATCAATGTCATAAATAACGCGGTAAGGTTATCTGAACCGTTGCCAAAATCCATGGAAGAAAGAAGTAGATACTTTCCTTACATACACACTTCATACACATAAGTCCTTTTTACTTCCATGCCAAAATCAGAACTAATTTAGGATGTCAGTTCAGCTGTCAACCGTACGCTAGCCGTTATAAACTCCCCATATGCTTGAATTGTAGACAATAGAAACTCCAATGGGTCTCGGACGGATCAGGCACACGGCATACAACACGTTACGCCCCAATAAAGTAATACTCTCAAGCGAAGTCGTGGGTACCAGCTAGCTTTAAATAAAAGTTAGACAAAGAGCGTTTGTTGGTTTGTCCTTATTTCACGCAGTAATGGGGACTGGATCGACTTAATTTTTTGCTTACACATATATAGTTAAAGGGCAGGAGAGTGACATTGTATGCTTTGTTTGTGATTCATTATCGTAGTTCATAATAAAATTACGGTTATTTTAGACATATTTTAATTTTCATATAACTAGTTATAGATAAAGAAAAAAGTTGAAAATAATTCGTAATTTCTCTCTCTTTCTAAAATTAAATATATGAAAGTTAAAGTCTAAACTGCTCGTAATTTCATTTTCAACAACGATAGTGGATCAAGTTTTTCAAATGTCTTCCTAGACTTTTACAATCTTTAAAAATGTTAGAATGTGCGAGCGAGATAGATGCAAAATGTGATAGTAGTGTGAAAAGATCAATCGCTATTAGGTTGTAGCCAGAAGTCACGGGCTATGTCTACTTTGCAATAAAATAAGATGCTCTGTAATTACTGGAATTAACTGTAACTATGACGATTAGTGATCCCGGACTGCGTTATCGTTTATTGAGATAACTATGGCCTTTTTCGAACGCCTTAGAGAGTAGTGGCAGAGTTCTTTGATCAAAATGGTGCGGGTTGAAGGCCAATTAATTATAAATTAATACGATAACCTAACCTGATACAGTGACATTTACTTGGCGGGATATTTTACGCGCCTCAATGTGTCTAACCCTACTTACACGACACAGGGAACTTCGATTAACACCGGTGATGCAGATCGTCACATCAACATACATTGAACATTTTGTTTAAAATCAAAACAGTTTGTACATACAATTTATTAAACCCTAGGAAAATTGACACTTGCCAAACGAGTAATACGGCCATACGCTTCTTTGTTTAGGTGCGGTAATATTCGTTTAAATACGTACGTAAGTACTATTTGATTAATCACTTTCACAGCCTATGGCGTCATTTATAAAAAAATATAAGCGACTATGAATGTGTTTTATGACATATCTACAAAATATCCCTCCATTGCAACACTATCGAAAAATCGAATAACGATAACTAAGCGGACTAAGAGCGTACTTGAAGATAACGCGTTTTCTGTCACCATTACCTGTTTATTGGCAAATACGAGTAAACAGGCTCTACTGAGCTCCTCGTGAGTCAGCATCCGATGCAATTCCTCACGGCTAATGCTCAGTCGCTGCCGATCCGTCGAGTCTATCACCATTATCACGAACTGTCAAAACAAAACACACCCAACCTTTAGCTCGACAAGGAATTCCAAGTTAATTTAATTAGAATACTTGGTAAAATATTAATAATATCTCCCATGCGGATGTTCACTAGCTATCGATATTACTAACCTACAGCAATTTTCAAAAACCATGACTGTTATGTTATGATTCTTATGATGAGATTTTGTGAAGTTAACGAAAGTCAGTAACCCACTACGACGCATGCAATAAATTTTGTAATCTACGTTAGTACATTAAACTTTTAATTCGCAAGATACAAAAAGATTAGATGTTGTTAGGTACTTAGGTTAGGTAGGTCGATGTTAACGAATCTTTAGGTTTTAGGCACATCAGCTGAAACTAGGGGGGCCGAGGGGGCTAGTAGTCAAACGCGGAGTTAGTTCGCAGCCGAGCCAGTATGCAATCACTTTCACTGTACTACCATTTAGGATATTGCGGAAATTTACTCGCATATTGTTGCACACCAAGAAATTATTGTTTGAACGTTCTGATGTTAATGTAAAAAGGTTGTTTTTTTGAAAGAACTGTATATTGTTCGTCGTGGATCTTATGACCAAATTGACTATTGACAAAATTACTATTGACTGTAGTGAATTTCTTCTAATAATAAACACCGTCTGGATGGACTATAACAATATAAACGTAAAATATTTTATTAACATGATTTTTCTGATTTACATATTGCAGTTCACATCATTTTCTGTGTGAAATGCATACAATAAATTATGTTATTTAATTATTCTGATTACAAGCTATGAATACTACTTATGAATACTAGCCGTTCAAATCATGACATTAATTACCTAATGAAATATAATCTAGACGTAAATGTATTAAGAATTGAAGTTCAACACAAAGAAACACACTTCAAATAAGACAAATCCCAAAACCAAACCAAAAACTGCATAACCATGCTTTGAACAAATGCACAATTATTGTGTATTTAATCATTTTACATACATATGCAGAAACATTTCACTTATTTACAATATGTTGCAAAGACAATTGTGTAAAATGGTATATCAAAGTTATATACTAATCAGCCACTTAACATCAGTTGAAATGCATGTCCATTTGCTTTGTACATTGCATAAGAATTTAAAAATGTATTACTGATTATTGTTATGAACAATCAATTGTTATGAGCAGTTGTTAAATATGGCACTATGGTTTAACATGTAAACTTTAAAATACAATTCGTTTTTAGCTTTAGCTAAAAAAAATTCGTTCACAATTATTCAAATCATTACACCTGGCATTACATGTACATCAAATTATATAAAATCTGGAACTTTAAAATCAATTTAAAAATAATGAAGGATTTTTTCTGTTCTAAGAATTTTTAAGGGGACAATTCATTTTTGAAATGTTTTGGAAAACCTTCTGTTTATCTCTTTAAAGACATTCATCCTTAACTCTTAAAGTTTGAGACTGGATATGACAAATTACAGTAATTTCACCAGTGGAACCATTATAAATTGAGAAGTAATTTCAAGTTAGGTCAAGTTCAACCAATTAAATTTTACATATTTCAAACAGATACACAAAGTTACCAGTTCATACAGTACACAAAGATATACAGTATTCACAAACCACAATAAAAATACTTGCAAGCAAAAGAAGTAATACAAGTATAAAAAAAGTGAAGCAAGCAAAGCATAACTGCACTTACCTCACTGTTTGTGTAGTAGGTGTTCCAAGCTGATCGAAGACTCTGCTGCCCACCCAGGTCCCACATAACGAAACGAAGATTCCTCCACACTACTTCTTCCACATTTGACCCAATAGTGGGCCTTGTGTGAACTGCTTCCCCAAGCAGCAACTGGTATAAGATTGTTGTCTTGCCAGCATTGTCCAAACCCACTAGAACCAGCTTATGTTCTGTGGATAAAAGACACCAAATACTGTTGTAGTTGTATGTATTGTAAGGAGGTTGACGCAGCAATTCTGCCCACTAAGGTGCGTTCTCAAAAAAATGCAAGAAAGCTTTGAAGAGGGACTGAGCGATAAAAATAGATATTGTGAAGTAGATACTGATATTAAAATGTGCTAAAAGTGTTAAACGGAAAAGAAACAACACATTTATTTAATCCTAATAACATTCTGCAACAAAAACATAGATAAATGTCTAGGATGTAATTTGTAATAAACAATGATAAAGTACAGTACTTGACTAATAGTAATCAGACTCTGCACTGTAATGAATACTACTTACTTGAGAACCCTCACATTGTGTTCCTTATCAAGCCAAATATTAGCTATTACTTTCATTTAAACTTAGTAATATTTTTCACTAGCTTGAGTGATTTGGGACTGCCTGGCAACGTAAGACCGCTACGTGCCTATTGGGCCTACTATCAGGGAACTAATGTGTAATTAGATGCATTTATTTTTTATTTAATTTATAAGTTCATTCTGAAGAGACATTATACCAAATCTTACACAAAAGTAACAATAAATAATAATATTCAGAGGAACATAAATAGCTAATAATATTCTAAACAGAGCAATGCAGACCAAAATGTAAAGCAGGAAAAAATCAATTCTTTTTATATTTACAAAATAGAAAAAGAATGAAAAGCAACAATATTGAGCTCAGTTAAATAGCTTTGTATTACTAGTCCTAAATTTGGGCAAAAACACTATTTAAATCTGTTTTGGAGATCCACTACCACATCAGTAGATGTGGTCATTCTTGAGTCATTGGATACGGAACCTAAAAGATTGTTCTCCAATTTCTTATCTTATCATGTGACACGAACTTATTATATTATATTGAAATGAAAATAAACACTTACCTTCATTCCCAAAAAGGCTCCATATTTTAGAGATGAGCAGCCCCATTGTTTGGAAGATTTTACTCGAAGGATAACAAACGAAGCCTCGTATGAATGAGCAAAGTACCTATGTAAGCATAACGACGCAAGTGTCTTGTGACATTTCGGATTCCTAATTTCAGTAGTTACTTATACCGACATAAGACACTATTCTTCTCATAGACACGTTAAAATGTTTCGAAAACCATGTAATTCAGCTAGCAGTTTCATATTTAATGCATTGAAATTACTGGTTTAGATGTGAAATATGCTTCGTTATTGTAGACGAGTTTACCTAATTTTCACTGCCTGTGTTCGGACGAGCACGTAAGTCATTGCTTGAAAATAACCATACATTACAATAAACTATAAGAACGGATTGATTGCTAAAAGCTTCAAGCTACTTTAATATAATTTTCAAACAACACTAAAAAATAAATTAAGTTTGGAATCCCAACTGTTTGGTTTAGTTGCATAGGAAATATGACAACGACAACGATAGGATAAACGATACGACTTTACCCATGCCACAGATTATCTTTATATATATTATCTGTACTACCATAAATACAGTACAAAATCTACATGTAGATAAGATATCTGCCGCGAAGAAAACGCGAAAGGTGTTTTGAAAATTGCTCGACCAATTTCATGGACACAGTAGGCCAAATATTTTTAATCACTCTTAATAAAAAAAAATTCGCTGAACACATCAAAAAGGTGCACGCAATAGAGCTGCTTTCATACTAAGTCCGTTATATCCCCTATTAGACAAAAAAAGTAAAATGGCACAAACTTCGTCACAAAGTGACAATTTTAAAAAATTGTATCAGACCAATCATGAATTACGCCAGTGTTGTGTTTGCGCAGCTGGTAATATCAAAATTATAACCCTCCAGAGGATACAAAAACGCTTCGTGCGCATTGCCATGGGCTGCCCCTGTTGTGTCTAATGTAGATTTACATCGTGACTTCGACCATAGCTCAGTTCATGAAATACCAGTCTTTGTTACATGACCCGTCCACCCACTGATGGGTGGACGGGGAATTTTCGAATTCCCACTGACGGCTCATGCACCCAGTCTTTCTTTTATAAAGCTTAAGACCACCCCAATCTTCTGGCTGTACAAGCAGCGGAATAGATCGCAGACGAGGAAGTACAAGCTCGATTCCGACAGACGACCTCTATGAGTTCACGGTCTCAAACATCTATCAGCAGGAGCCCCTTGCCCAAACACAAAACACAGTGCAGTACATGTACACAGTCCTCGCCACCGGAAACGAAGATCTGTCTTTTCCACGGCCGCCACGAGGTACACCCGAGTAACCGACCATTTCCTTCCCCCTGATCCCTCCAATCACAGCGACCACCTAAGCCGAGGTCTTCAGCCGAGGCCTGTCCCTTTTGCAGGAGAAACTAAGTTGCTCTGGATCACGGCACGTGTTTGGTTCACTACCCTCTTTGGCTATATGGTCTAAGCCCTTTTCAGAAGGAAAAACGTGCGTCAGCGCAGTCACTTCGGGTAAAACGGGTTTGAGTGGTTAAAAATTTATAAATCATCTTAAAACTCAATAAATTACTTAATATACTTAATACCATAAAAATTTATGAAATATAAATTCTTAAAATGTATAACGCATACCTTTTTATATCAAGTAACATTAATCGGTACACGAGTTACCTGGAAACTTCCGCCTCCGGTCCCCAACCCACCCCTTATTATCGATTGTACTAGTGAGTGAATAGAACCCGGCGAGTCACATTTACTGAGCGCTTAATTCTTTCAATCTCTATTGTGTCTATAAACCTGTTCCTTATTCTGTACGTGAACTATCTAATACCCCAGAGTCCCCCTCCAACGTTTGTCCACCTCGTTACCCGGCGGCACGTCTCCTGCGGAGGAAGATATAACAATGAAGCGTAAGAGTCCTGATCCTGATCCCGTCATCGATTTGGTTAGCAGTTTCCAGATCGTTGTTGACCTTCATGAGTATGATTTACAAGACATCTCCGTGAAGGCTTGCAGACGCCGCGTGATCGTCCAGGCCAAGCACGTGGAACAGCCGGACGATGATAAGGATGATATCATTACCAGGGAATTCTCGCAGTTCTATCCGCTGCCAGCAGGCGCCTCTGCGTTCAACCTCTACTCATTTTTCTCTGAGGACGGTACACTGTTTATCGGGCTAAGGAAGTATCCAAAGATGGTAAAAGACAACCGCCCATTGCGCGAGCGATTCCCAAGTAGAGAAATTGCACGCCTCATAGGCTGAAGCACAAAAAGTACTTAGGACTCAACGCATCCACCGCTCCGCCATTTTGATTCGAGTGCCTAAGGAAAAGTTAATAATGCTGTTTATAATTTCCTGCAATACTCATATTTATGCTGAATATAATTTATGCTTCTCATCGCGGCTCATTAATTTTTAATAAAGCTTGTCCTTTCAATCCTATAAAATGTTTTTTATTACATCTTTATAACTTGCGGTAAATTCTGTAAATAAAAAATCTGTGGTAGTACAAAAGATGGACTAGAAAACATGGTTTTCCTAACCAGCATCATAAATACTAGTTGCATTTTATTAATAGACATGCCCACACCACATGCTATCAACTAAAATTATTACAGGTTTTTGCTATAAAATTGCATACGAGCAAAGCCAATCAATTATATCAGTTGGGTACGAAATAAATGTTTCTGATCTCAGTGCTTTTAACCCACGTTATTGCTTACCTACTCTACTCTATCTTTTCTTCATTTACATAGCAGGGCATCTAATATGGAATAAAAACGAAAGTTTGTTCAGGCGGATTGCACATTTATTTAACATGAAAGATCCCCGAAAGCTATGGTAAATG
>DWLO01000465.1:0-20339 GCA_018245335.1 Dalla quadristriga | reverse complement strand
TGGAGAAGTTTCAATCAGCTCGTTCGTCAGTTAGGTTTTTATTTGTATCGACAACTATATATAAGTATATTTATACTTGTCGTCATTTAATTTGAGAAACCTACGGTGGTACTAAAGGATAGAAATAAGAACAGCAATTTTAATTTATGAAAAATCTCACATCACTTGTCACAAATTTGGTGAAGCGCGTTCGGAAGTCGTGGTTACGGTGGTGGTGACGTCATGTATGATCATGATCATGAGTATGCCTAAAATTTAACCACGTCCGATCGAGCGGACGATGGTACCAGGAGCGCAGCATTGCCTGAGGATGGCCGAATGACTGTCTGTTGTGTATAATCTATGGCTGTCACTTCCATCATCGAATCATCGTTCAGCTCTTTCATTCGAAAGTCGTAACAGTATTTATTTGTCATCCGCCGGCTTTTCTTATAGCAATTCCACATTATTATATTTTTATTAATAACCCATAAAAGTTTTACATATTTCAAAGTGTCTCTTATTCAATACGAATGAGCACAATCAAGCGAGTCCTTTGAATTCCTGAGAGACTTTTAGACTCCCTGACTGAATAATAAATAAGGAGGAAAGCGTTTGAAATAATCATGCTAACTTGTGGTGTAGGTAACGTGAAAGAAAAGCTCGTAAAATAAAATCATCAATGATAGATACATCTCCAATCTCATAACATAATACTTACGTTTTAAAAAAAATACAGATATTTGTATTAAATAGTTTTAACTGAGAAAAACAGGATTTCTTATGTTTTTCCTTAATCTCATAGAATTAAAGTTCTATAACTTTAACAGTTAATAGCAAAAAGTTTCGGGTTAAGATAAATAAGTCCGATATCCGAGAAACTTTAATGAAAGAAATTCCTAAATGGTTTCCTGCTTTACCCAACGCCGAAATGTGATAAAAAATCTGCACTTTGGTTTATGAATGGTTTATGTTTTTGCGGGTGTAAAAACACAAATTCTCGATTATCTCGAAAGTCAGTTTTTGTCAGTCATTCACATTTTGCTACTACTCTTCCCATTTGAGAAGCAGCGGCTATTCGATGAGACCGTGTTCAGTAAATCGCCGATAGATGGCGCGTCTCCGCCTAGTGCAACTTGATTGTATGACAGTACTGGAGACTAGTAATTTATAGTAATTCAGTGTGAGAATAACGTACGGAAAGATTACGCCAGAAGCACGAATGTGCATTTTGCACCTATAATAACAATTTTAGTGGTACCTCACACGATCCGCCTGTGCCTAGGCAACGGCGGGTAATTGGCTCTGGTCATGCGATTACGTTTCTAGCCGATTTAATTACTGCAAAATGATCAGTGTGCCGGCCTCCTGCAATTTACCTATCAATCAATACCTGAGCGGCTCGCTTACTGGCGGCAAACAAAACGCCCGTATAGATTTTCAATCATTCTAGCAAAATATAGATTATAGTGAAAGGCAACGTCGAATGCACGTTCCTAGGAGGTATCGTGATCTTATCTAGACTTCGTGATGATTAGGTACAAACGTTTTAATTTTTAAACGAATGCATTTCTTGCTACTATATGTCGACTGCAAATTAACTGTAGAAATCGCATTCATCAATTATAAATAACTTCCAACCTTATAGAAGTGGTAATTTATAAGGATGAATTGTGAATCTGAAAAATAAAAGATTTATCCAAACATTAAATAATTTCATAAAAGATAATAATGGTACCTACCTAGTTTTGTTCTGCGCAAGGTGCAAGGAATTATTTTGGCTCTGAGGGGTTATTTTATCAAAACGGTTACACACTCGCATATTCTACATCTATATTAGATTATTATAATGGGTCCATAAATGGTTCGTGTGACCGGCTACGTGTAAACTCGAGCTCCGGTTTTTGCAGACGGGCCGTTTCGGCGTTAAGCTTTAGTTTTATCAAGACATAAAGACCCGTATGAATTTATCCTGAATGGCGTTGACAAAAATGAGAATATAAATAATGTGATGAATTATTCAGCGTGATCGGTATGGAGGGCGGCTGTCGGGTAAAAACCGCGAGTGCGGCCGCCTGCCGGAATGCAGCCCCGATGCCTTTTTATGTAATTGTCTCGGAGCACGCACTCATCCATTATCTAACTGATTTAGGAATTGCAGAATTCATTACTTTTTACTCACACTTCCACTCCATAAGCGTCCTTACGTAGCATTATAAATAAACGAAACTCGCTACAATGAATTTATTTCGAAATTATGCCAATGAGATCCATAAAAGTCTTAACAGTTTCTTATAATTTTGCTGTAACCGAGTATCTTTTGTTGAAAAAGATATTAATCTTATTTACTTATTTACATTTTAATGGATTCTTGATCAGTATCTAGTTAAACCTAAACTAATTTAATTATGATGGAGTTTTAATCTTTACGCAGTAATCAAAATGGCTGTTTTATATTAAGTTAACGGATGTGAGGAAAACAAACTACCTAAGTAAGGATTATAAATGCGTGTCTCGTAGCCCGACTTCATTTAGTGGATGTCATTGTTTCTGTAATTAGCACTAATTTGCAGTTTCCATTGTGATTCTGCACGGACATCCTGATAATCAATTTTTTTGAGAAAGCACGTTCACCTTCCTCTTGAACACATATACACTAATCGTCAAGCCTTCAAGGACATTTTGAACTTTGTCTCTATACATATAAGAATCAAAGGCTTTCGATGTGATCGATGTTACTTGATATTAAATTGCGACAAGTAGTTGGCGTTTACTCACGTTTAACGCTCAATGAAATTGCATCAATCGGTATCGTGTCGCTATTATTGGTATTTTTATTAAAGAGTTTAATTCGATTTAGCATTGCGTGTTTTTATAATACTAAGGTGTCACTTTTTAAGAAGGTTTTTACACGCTATTAAGAAAAAGTTCTACGCACCGTGACCCTTGTTTGTATTAGATTTTTTGTGTCATCTATCAAACACGTTTTGATTAACAATTACTTTTTTCTATGATGAGTCTAAACTTTCAGGTACTCTTCGACCACCTGGGTTGATCGGCGGCAGCAAGCCGAAGGTTGCAACTCCAGCGGTGGTATCAAAGATCGAGCAATACAAGAGAGAAAATCCGACGATATTCGCATGGGAGATCCGCGAGCGACTGATTTCAGAAGGTAAACTCATGTTATTAGGCCACATTTATATGTCACATTTCACATATCTCTCGCTTTCTAAATTCTAACATTTTAAATCAATTTCAAGCTTAATAATGTGTAAAATTTAAATGACGTAATATTAAAAGTATGTCCAAAATAGATGAAGAAAAAGATACATTTATTTGTTTCCAAAAGTACAAAAATAATAAAGCTTACAATTAAATTACAAAAAATAAAAATAAATCTTAAATGTTACATCAACAATAATAAATGAATCGTCTTTTTCCAAAGTATAACTACCTAGACTTTAACAATCAATGAAAATGTTAGAACTGTGAGCGAGAGAGAGAGCCCGCTTATAACCTTTAATTAAATTTAAGTGATGAATTACTAATTAATTAATTAATTAATTAATCTTATTATTTATAAACCTAATCAAACTTTAGGCACTCCGTAAATAACACCACAGTTAAACATGTTTAGCGCATTGTAACTAACAAATTGACAGCGATGCTTCACGGGATGCCATGCTTTCGAATGATTGTTCACTGTCGAAAAAACAGTTTCAGTTGACTGTTGACATTGACACTGGACGTATTTGGGTACATCATTACAGATGATTAAAGTGGCGTTTTCTCTAATTCATTCGGTCTTTCATTCGGCGTTGCTATAATATAACACCTTTTACCTTAACCTTTAACCTGGTTTTCTTAAACTAAATCACGGGTGTATTAAGGTCTACTCTTCCACTACTCGGCGTCACCAAGGATTGAACGGTAGATAAAGCATTACCTCCGTACGAAAAACATATGCAAAAGGGTATTAAATGAAAAAAAGTGTCAATAGACTGTAAATTCTGATTATTTTTTTTCTTTAAGTAGGGACTTTGAAATTAATAGGTAGGGATTTTGTTTAAGTCAGAAGCTAAACGTTTCCCGCTTTGCGTATATCATTAGTGCCGGGAGCGCTCACGACTGCGCGCGCAAGTATTGCTGTGCACTTGATCTCACTTTGAGCTAAATATCCTCATTACTTTAGGGTAGCAACATATTATAGTATTATTGTACATCCTCACTTAACTCTCAATTTTTTTATAAGTATTTTTTGTGTGGTTAGAATAACAAACGTCATGCAGTCCCACCATCCTCTGCTGCCCATGGATATCTGTGGCAAACTTCGTGCTACCACCACTGGTAGGGCGCAGTGGTAGCATTAGGAAACGCCCGAATAGGAGTGTACGATGGACGGTTAGTTTGTTATTTCTGTCAGTGTTCGGTGTTAATATGAATGTTAGTTGATTAGAATTAGATAGTAATTGGGCTGTTGGAGTTAGGACTATTAGTGTAAGTTAGTCCTGCTAGTGAGTATTAGTAATCGTATTTGTCCTATTGGAAGCGGATCACAGATGCGATGTCAGAGAGCTGAGGTGGTTGCCTCTTGTATAAATGTAACTGGCATCCACACCGTTCCGACCGGAACACAATTGTTGAAAAACAATTATTGCACTGCAGAAATTAGTGTGACGGTAGTACCGCCCTTGGTGAACCGTGTACAGGTTCTACTGCCTATTCCAATATAATAAAGTCGACGGACTGTCCGTCTCTTTATTTTGTAACTTTTTAAGCAATTAAGTTTGTTGCTTTTAAGGCGGAATTGCTAAATCGATCTGGATAATATCTAGCAGGGACGTACTTAATAACCAGATCAACCCAATGTTTCGAACACTCAACAGTTTTAAGACAACTTATATATAAACTACTATTAGATGCCTTTTATAAACACCAGTAATAAGAACAAAATTATCTTTAAATACTCCAACTAAACCCTGACCATAAGCCCTGATTTCTATAAATATAACTGATATAACTAATTGCCTAGGTATTTTACACTATAATTAGGTAAATAAGCATAAATAAGCCTGACTTGTTAGAGTTAGCCTTGCCTTAAGCAATTACATGTATAATGGCAGAGCAACTTTCGTTCCCCATAACTGAGCATAGAAATACTAGAAGGCAGAATAACATTGGTTACATTAAAGTATTAAAAACAAATTGCATTTCAAAATCGGGCGACATAAGAAGGTACTACGGCAATATTTCGGAAGGCAATTTTCCTTTTTTTGTGGACAGTATCAACATGTACAATAACGTTCACCTAGATGAATGTTAAATGTGTGTATTTGTTTCTATTAGACAAGCGTTTATGCCACTTCTCTAGGTGAGGGGGGAGGGCTGGACGATATAAGCTGAGCTTTTTCGGCCATTTACGTAAACGGCCGAAAACTAATTTTCTGGTCAAAATTATCTTAACAAATAAAAAGCTTCTAATAGAACAATGCCTTTCTTAAGGTTCTTCTTATAATTCTATAGGCTGCGAGGACACTTGACGCACTAATGAGACTTTATCGATTTTTGCTACCTTACCAAAAACATTTATAATAATAATGGTGTCCGCATAATATTCGAAGTCTTTTGGGAACAATTGTAATATGAATAAAAAGAAATTCGTTGCAACACTTTTTAATATTGACGTACGTCTTTTTTACTAAACAACAACCAAAACAAACAAGCCCCAAACCGCATTTCGACCACGCTCTCGGCAGCTTCCCGTAGAATGTAACACTAGATACAAAAAGATCATTTTTAACTAAAAAACGTATCTTTATAACAAAAATGGCCGGTGCGTAATACCGGTGTGCTACTCACGTTACGTTGCATGCCGGGAGTTTCGGCGGCCGAGCCTGGGGGTGGATGCCATGCTAGTAGCCGACCAACCACCGTACACTATTCCACTATGAAATAAACTCAGTACTAGACTAAGCGGCAGTACGAGTATGCGCATGCGGCACGCCATACTGAGTTTCAAGCTGCGTGCATATCTGTTTTCAGTTTTAAACGCGAGTGCAGAGCTTGGCGTAGATTAAAAAAATGGCAACCGAAATGGACGTAACTCAAGCAGTGTGAATAGTCATTTTTCTCACAGTGTGTTTAAAATTATTTTGTCCGTATATAAATGATATAAATGCCATTAAACTTGAGTCAAAAAACCTGTTGAGTTGTAAATTGTAAACTAGAACAGAATACGTCCGGTAGAGTTGTGTACGTTAGGCGGCGCTGGTTTCGCGCACATAGCGAATACTTTGACATTCAACATTGTATAGCTAGTGCGCCCATTTTCTTGTTTTGGGCTCTTTATTATTTTGTTTGTTCATCAGAGGAATGTTTATAATGCACGGAGTTTTGGGTATTTTAGCGGCGTTTTTAGGTACTGTCTTGTTATTATGAGTGCTCTTCACTGGTTTGAGGCAATCAAACGCGCCACCTTGCCGCATTTATTTGCCGTTTTGTGCTATTAATTTACGCTTGAGTGAATTTTGACCGTGTATTAGGTAGATATTTACAGCAACTTAAAATGGGTTTTGCATAGTCGTACTCGAACAGAATAGGTAACCCCGTAACTATACATAGGTAAACCCCGTAACTACTCTCACTCTGAGGGTAGGCTCGTGCTCAGTCGCTTGGCGATAGGCGAGTTGATAATAAAATGTAATTTTATACATTTTATGCTCTCTCAGTAGGTACAAATTAGAATATATTTAACGTGAATTTTTTTTTAAATCGTTCATTAATTCATCAAAGTGGAACATTGCCTTCCTTTCCGAAATACTTTAGACGTGGACTTTTCTATAAATCCCATAAATACGTTAATTAAGGGTATAAAGTGAGTAGCCGCTAATCCTACTTAACAGGTTTATACAACAGTTTCGGCGCCAAGCGGAGCGAACACTCCAAGCTGACTAATTACTTATATGCCCTATTATTGGATTTGACCACTTGTGTAATGAACTTTTGGTATTTCGTGTCAAATACAATTTGGAGAGGTCAGTAGGTAAAGCCATTGAAGTGCAAGCTCGACTATGGTCTAATAGTTTTGGTGGTGGCCTCCGGCTTATCTATAATGGATACTTTGTAACCAGAGAACATCGATCGGTTCTAAGGTGCCGAACTAACAAAACGTCAGCTATTGTTTTTACCACCATTTCTTGCTCCGCTCGGCTCATTGAATTGTGATGAATCATATAGCGTTCAAAGTTGTTCTGTTGCAAAACAGTGATTATACTTTGGATGTGTTTACTCTCATCAGTTTGTCACCCATTAATGATTTTATAGATAAATATTTATTTTTTCAACTTTATCATCAAATGGATGCGTTGAAGCTTCGATGCCTTTGTCTATTTACCTGTGTGTCTCTCTGTGTATTCTGTCTGTGGAATTATACCTATCTCCTAATGCGTGATTATGTAATCGGATGTTTTGAATTTTGAATTGAATTTTAGTTATTCCTATAAAGTAATCGGCGAATAATATTCCTCAGCCTTCAAATGATTACTACTTGTCACTTCATTTAATAAACAATAACAATACCTAAAACATTTTTATATGATAACGACTTATTATTTATCATAGGAAACTCCTCAGTAAAAAATATCTTATTTTAGACCTTTTAAATATTAACGTTAATATAAAATACGTTTATTATTATTTTTAACTTTACGTACCTACATAACACTTCGGCCATTTTATGTAGTTGCACTTTACACTTAAGTGGCATCAAGACACTTACAATTGATATCAAGAGGCATGATGGGCGTCTTTAGTTCTGAGGCCAACGAGCCAATTGCGGTAATTGCGCCAGCGACACCTCATGTGCCCATGCATGACATTAAATAGCACCCGCTTCGAATAAAAACGACTTAAGTGCGCTAGTTCCTTTCACTCTATAATCAATCTTAAAATACTGTTTAACAGCGCTCAATAAGGACTGGTAAATTGACACTTCGCTAAAGTCTTCTCGTGTAAGGGTGTCTGAACGGTATTGCTTTCGCGTTTTCTCTACTAGAGCGGTATGGTATGGTGTGCGTGTGATCGCCTGTGAAACAGGTTTCGCTTACGAGACCATTTCTGGTTTACGATATCACTGGAGACCGGATTAGGAGACGATAATATTCTCGGTTCCCCATCGACACTGTGCTAAACTGAGTTGTTGAATTGGTTCATGGTCATTAAATCCACAGGTGGTGTCGTAATTTCCAAGTGCAACTTCGGGCAAACATCTATATAAAACACATTTTATGACGTCCCCTATAACATTGAAAGAAACTTATACAATTTATAATTCGATTTTGCACACCCCAACTTTATTATTGTAATCCAATTATAAGTCCAGTGTTGTCTAATTTGTCTCAATTAGTGCTGGTAAATATATTTATTTAAGTATTTTATCTTTCACCGAGATTACACTTCACCACCTTATTTTTATATAACACTAGCTGTTGACTGCGACTTCGTCAGAATACATTTATACTACGACCGTCTCAAACTACCTCTCTACCAAATTCTGGGAAGATCATCGGTTATATGGTTTGGCTGTGAAGACTTATCAAACAAACACATAAACTTTCTCATTTTTATATATTATAATGGAACAATAGTCCAAAATATCTTTTCATTTTTACGCTACAGTGTTCTTGCGTTCGGTATGGTCTAGCAACTCATCCGTTTTGTAGTTAGCTATCTGGGATTTCCAAATACCTACTCATCAATTTGATGTGTTTAACGAAGAACTGAAAACGCGCTGTCCCATGAGGTTCTGGTATATATTCAATTCTTGTCACCAGAATGGATAACTGATAACTTATGTTCTATCATAAGGAGATCTACATGATACGGAACTTTTCCACCTGGAAGAAATAGTAGGTACAGCTGGGTCACTGAAATACAGCACGTAACAATTATAGAATATTCTACCAGTTTAACGCTTAAGAAGTATGCACCCTACAATAATTTCCTTTTTAAAATTGATGTAATTGTTCTAAATTCTGAACAGGTTCCCAGGAACCAAGGGTCGAAGCATGATTGTTCAGTGAATGTTATTTTTTGCTCTTATCTGCGCTCCTGGCTGACATTATCGTCATTTGTTGAAATGTATTTAAAATAATTGCTCGATCGCAGTGCACCCATGCTTACGTTGTATGCGAAAATTGCACGCAAACCCATGCCGGTTGTTTTGCGTAAATGCTCACATATTTGTCGTAAATATGGTAGTATTTAAATAATTTTGCAGTATTTTTCTGAACTGACGTTTATAGTACTCTTCGTTTCTGTTTTAAATGGACATGAAAACCTGCGCCCGCGCCCATCTTAGTTGTAATCGCATCATATCAAAACATCAATGTTTGACCCTACTATAAAGCCACATGTAGTCTTTTGGCTTTATCATACAATGTTGATCTTGACTAATATTCTAAGTGCAAAACTCTGTGTATTTGATTATTTAATAAATAATTGTTATTGTATCGCTCTACAAAAAATTAAGATGACATTTTAGATTGTTTCATGCATTTGTACCACATAGGACGTACTCTTTAACCGGAGGTAAGTAGTTCATAGCAGGCCCAGGCCTAAATGATATTTTTATATGGAACTTATATGGAACTTATGGAAACACTTGTCGGTTAATTCTAGTCTGTCAAAAAAGGAAACTGGCTGGAAAGGAAATTTCGAAAAAAACCCTGCACGTGAATGTGTCCTATGAAACACTTACTGAGATACACTAATGAATAAATAAATGAGATTACTGAAACTTATATTAAATTTAAATTAATGAGCGGAATTGTTTATTTATTTATGAATAATAAAGTTGCTGTAAACTCTTATGAACGAGACCTAGGCTTTGTTCGACAGGAATTATAAAGAGAAGGTAAGTAGAGAGTTCAATAAACTTTCAAAGTAAAATGTCTATAATAAGTCAAAGCGCATTCAAACAAATCTTCTGTATTTTGTTTATCCCTTTACAGCTAGCCAGTGCCAGTGTTCGTTGTAGAACAAATTCCTGTCTATGGCCGTAGCTGTGATGTTGCTATGATTGATTCTATTAGATCAAGCGATGATTTCGGTGTATCAAAGCGTGTTGACCAGCCAAGACCACATGCTGACAAGGAGCCTCCAGCGGCTAATGTACACGCCGTAGGAAATTAGAAGAAAACTAGAAGTGGATTTGATTTATGGTTAAGGTTAATAGAATTGTCTATATATCACTTAGAAGAGTTTAGTGATTTGTATTATTGCACTTTTTCTTATATTAGTCTCAATTCAACCTGAAACTATAATTCTAGTAATATTTTGCGGTGGTGCTGTCATGTTGGTTGGGTAAAATACAGTGAAGTGTGAGTTAGCTGAAACACACAAGTATTGTAATGTAATAAGAGTAACGATTAATAGGCGAGCTTAGGTCATCTCTAAGCTTCTAAGTTACAATAAACGATTTCCTACTTTTTCTAAACTCTTTGTCACGAGGATGAACCTAGCTAACTAAAAACCAGGCGTTACAGTATCTCCGTTATGCTCGCCTTAAAAAGCGTGTAAATCGTCGATACCATCTTGCCATTTAAAATAAAAATAAAACTCGTGAATAAATTACGATAATCAATTTTATTCAATATATATTTTTAGGGTCGGCACGTGCAAGAGACATAGGTAATAGAATTTTAATCAAATTTGTAACAAAATGATCGCTTTACAATAGCACGACTTTTTGTAGCAACGCGTGCTCAATTCTCGGCGAGCTTATGAAATCAACTAAATTGATTAAATTTCATATCTGAATAGAGGCACACCTCCAACGATTTGGTTATTTTGGTTTTGTGGCTGCGTGCCTCAACTCAATTTACCAGTTGGTACTTCTCTTGTGAAGTATATGATATGGACACAATGAAACCGCATGAAGTCATTAAATGATACAAAAATAAATTGGATGCACATTACACAACATTAATTTTGTACTGATTTAAATAATCAAAAATTTTGTAGGGATGTGGCGATTCTGTATATTTTTATCTTCTGGGAAAAACAATAAATTTTAGTTAAATAACGTTTTTAAAGGATTTTGTTAAAGTTATACAAACATTTCAAGTTACGTCTTAAAACTAAATCTTTGATTGATATAAATAATTAAGATACTAATAAGATACTTATTATCAATTTCTGCTTCTAACCGAATTGTTATTATAGAATAACAATGTTCGTCGTATATTGCTAAGGAATCGTAAAAGTTCACCGCACTTTTTATTGGAAGCAAATTTATCAGTATAATAGAGATCTGTCACTGGATCCGCTTTCTATTCATTGGTACGTACCTATGCGTTAATTGTCGATAGTGTTCGGGAGCGCGGTTATCAAAACAGAGCGACTCATCGACACCGTCTAAATTTTAATAAGGTGCCCACTACCGCCTTTGTTAGAGATGACTCGGCAGTTTCGGACAATGCCTTGCGCAACTTATCGACTAAATCGATATCGGTTTACGAGGCGTTACGGACCGCTCTAGCTACTGACCACATTTTGATTAATTGCATTCTTAAACCACAAAATGTATGGTCGCTCCTCCGAAATTATTTACTGGCGCCGATTAATTAGCGAACCCGATGACGGGTAGCTTTATGAGGCCCTGTTAAAATATTTTGAATGTTCACCCTTGTATCCATTTCGCAAGTTCTCTTTTATGTTTAATTGGTTGTTTATGTAGGTGCTAGGCGACGTTTTCATTCGGAATGACTTGTAAAATGTAATTTTTTACTTACTCTCCGACAGTTTTAGTTCGAACAAGTAGGTGTGAATATAAAATAGCTTGACTAATTTTATGAATGATTTGCATGACAGAGGCCTTATTAATTTTTTGTGAGAATTTCTCGTTTAATGAGGTCTAACAATATTTATTATACACTGCTGGTAATTGAAGCTTCTCCTTAGGGTCAGGGATCCTCTGTCTAAACAGTAACTAAACGATGAAAAGGTAAATGTTTTTACTTAAGTTTTTTGATATTTACTAACAAGGTCTCGCCTCCTTCTCTACATTGTACGGTGAAAATAAATCAAATCGATCTCTGCATAGCTTCCAATAAACCGATACATTTATTGATTTGTTACAGCATTAAATTGGTTCCCAGCAGAGCATCACACACAAACAAAGTAGATCACTACTTTTCGGGACTCGCTTGTTGTTTAGAATATTTAACAGCATATAACTTTTTTTTTGTTGATGAGTGAAAAATAGATTTTTTCAATACACAAGCCACTTTAAATGTGGCCACTTAGATTCTCCACGTACCTGCCGAGTAACTACATAATAATACTTCGAGTGCAATTCATTAACATAAAGAGAAATTGCATAAATCTTGTTCCATATAGCAAAAACTCTATAGTTACATTTCATATATTATTACAACTACACGAGCCTCATTTTCGTAGAAGCATCTAGAGGTAATTATTTCCCGCACGCTTGATGAAGTGCGAAACGATTCGTATTGTATGCATGTGATAAGTGTGTGGAAATTCGCACATTAACCATTTCAATATTACTAGTTGTATGATTTTTATGCCCCTCAATTTTATTGGTTGTGACCAATGTTTTATGTTGTGGCATAGGGCAATTCATCTTTACCACTTTAAATACTTACTGCTGAAAACTTTTTCTATTCTTAGCTTGTAATTTTTTTTTTAAATATTCGTTGCTCACTGTCTCATCTGCATTAAAAGGTTTATTAACTACCTACGTCACAAATCACATAGGTATTCAGACAGTTGAATAGTCTAGATTTCAGTTGCACTTTGCATAATTAGTAACTGACACGAACTTAAGTTAATGATGAAGTGCGTGAGTACGTAGTAGTTGGAACATTGATCTATTCATTGCTAATTAAATGAGAAGAAAAGCGGGTGCGTGGCGTAGGCGTTTAGGGCAACGCTGCAACGGTTGCTACAAGACCCCCTGCTGGCGCGGACACCTTTTACTTGGGCCACGCTGCGGGTGCCGCCTGATTGCCTCCGATCTCATCGTTTTATGTTCCTCATAAAGCCAACAATAATTCATTTAGACGACGTGACACCACTCACTCGTTAACTGGTTCCACTTGTTCGAAGGAGACGTGATTTTGGAACGTTCGCGGTCCTACTGACATACGGCTAGTTTATGATGAAATGAATTTTCGACTACCATCAACTATTATATCAATGCACCAATGGTTTCAGCGTCTACAGATAATATCACAAATGTAAATGTGCTACTAAAAGATAATTTTTCATATCATTAAATGAAATACTTGAACATTATTCCTCATCTTCTTAGTTAGATACTGAAACAATTTAATTTTTACTGTATCTACTGCTGTATTAAATTTGTCCAATATACAACAATCAATAAAAATCTATAAATAAAACATCGATCTCCTTACGGCTTTCCTATCCATCTCTAACTTATGCTATGAATTTCATTTGTACACCCTGCCTTACTTCTCTCATCGCCTTCTACGTAAAGGTTGTCTGAAAGCGATTAAATCGTAATTTTTAGTGTGCGGGTGTCGTATGCTGACAAAATTGCTTTATGTATGCAATGCCTATCCTCTTTAAATAGACAGGATACTTTGCAACTAGCCGCCACTGCTACCTATAGTACACTGACGGGTTGTATAGCGCCTAATTTTTTTGGTGACAGAAAAGCTGGCCAAGGTGAGTTAAACCTAAATTAGCCAACAAGTTTCTACCTATAGTAAATGCTGTGCTTTATATGATAATTTCTTAGGAAGGTACCTACCTACTACTCTGCCACATCCATCAGTGTCGCAGGTTATTTTATTTATAGGTAGTAAATGATATTTTATTATTTTAGGAGTATCTCCTCTAAAACACCTAGTGCCTTTTTGATGGCTTGACGATTTGTGACAAATATAAACGTACATAATTGTATCTTTACGATATTATGTAATGTACAAACTAGCACATATAATTCACTGAACAAGCTTCTTAACATTTAAAGTGAAAAGGTCATAGTCACGTTCAATATCATCCGTCACATAATGAGACTAATCAAAGGTATCGAAAGGCCGGTTCGAGTAAAACAAATAAATTCATTCCGAACCATTAGGCACGAGATCCGATTGTTAATGTCTCAATTTAGAAGCGGACGTAAATCTTCAAAGGCGTGACAATTACTGTTACTTTCCGGCAATACAAACAAAAAGGTTTTCCGTCAATTATCGATAAATTAACCCGATTAAACACTCCATAGCAGACGGCGCCGGGCCGCCTTATCTTTGGACATGCCACGCTTTTAGGCAGGTACCAAATCAACAGCACTCCGACTCAGAAAACATTAAGATTTTTAAGCCAATTTGCTTTTTATTAAGATTCCATGGGAAATGATCTTTTCTTGCTGCGATGTCCCACAATATTACATTAGTTTAGCTCAGTGTTTCCACGGTAGTCGTTACAGCTCGTTTTCAATCATAAACAAAAGTGATACAAGTCTGATACAAAACGTAACGATCAACGTTCTATTTAAAGCATCTAAACCTTTAATGGAAGCGGACCCTATTGTGACTGATCATGATTAAACGACTTTAGACAAATTGCATGACCGTGACTAGGCATTTAGGGACTCGAGTTCGATCCCGAATCATTATAAGAACAATTATAGATATCGCATTCCCACCTGCAACCTGTTGACGGATAATGATCTCTTTCAAAACAAATAGTTTAACTGAGCAGTCCGCAGCAGATTACGGTTCAAATGTAAACTTGGGTTCGTTTCCTACTTTACTAAGTACTTTATTTAGTGTCATCGTGACACAATAGTAAACATTCAGATCAGCGCGAACCTAAACATCATTTAAAAAAAATCTAATAATTAAATTATTAACCTAACTTATAATGTTTGAAGGGATAAATTATAGTTTGAGAACTTTGTTTCTCATAAAAGACAATCGTCACTGACATGAGAACACTGAAATAAATTAAAACAATGTTACATGTAACTAGATTTCCATAAATTAACGATCCTGCAAAGCTGCATATTCAATAGTTTACTAAGCTGCTTTTTGTTTTCACCGTTGAATTTTTTATTGAAATACAGTTTCCGATAAACAATGCTCAGGTCAGAGTAGATAGGTATTAAAAGCGATCAAAGTCTTGATAAATCGACACTTGTAACTAAACAAAAACCGATTTAACTGTTCTGTTAAAGATCATACAAGTTTTTTGTGTATTACCAACGAACAAGGAACTAGATTACTAACGACAACGCGTAGCTGAGCTCTCACAAAACGTTACAAGATTTTCAACGGTTCGTTTTCTTTTTACAAAACGTTGCGCCCGATATAATTGAAGATCTCCTTGGTCACCGATAGATCTGTTTCTCAGCCATATTGTGCCACGCTATATCCATGTCATGAGATTATGAGGTTAAAACAACCAAGGTTTTAATGCGTACGAACATGAAAATTAGCAAATAGATTTCTAATATGACAGAGATACTTGTTCAGCATGATTTTATTTAGAAGTTCATGTTATAGTACTCAGTGCATCGATTACGAAGCAAACAAATTGTGTGGAGGGCGCTTTTTTGTGCTTTCGACGTGCTAACAATAAGCGGAGGCGCGCAACTGATCATTACCATTATGCTATATAAGGCTTTGTGTTTTGAGTAAATTATAACAGGTTAGCTTTGTGTTTTATTTGAAGCGCCAGCAGTCGACGCGCTCGGGAGCTCCAAACAATGGAGCTTCATTACAAACGGTGACCGTATTAAATCCGACTTCACAAACTTAGATATGGATGGATGTTTAATCATCTTTATAATTACTAACCCACACTATCAAGTTGCTTTGCCCGTGATTATAGAGAACGAACGGGGCGGTTTATTTAACACGAAGCAATTGTATATAACGAGCAGTGTCTAGGAAATAGTTTCTTTGACTGTACACCTAAAGAGCATTCATTAAGCAATTATACTGGATTATTGTTCCTGCGTGTAATTGTCGCGAGTAGATTTTACTAGTTAGAATTTATTATTATTAGAATTAATTATTAGAATTTATATTTTATCGCAGTTTTGACAGGAACTGTATTAAAGTTAAGATACTTACAGAACACGTGGTACCTGTGAAGCAAGTGGAAACATGTAGAGTAGATACATTTTCCGTGGACTAAGATATTAAACTTTTTCTTGAAAAGGTTGTTTGTTCGTTGTATTACCTATATATTTTCAAAAGTTTCAGAGAACATTTAAATTAAATAAAAAAATCAGAAAATCGGAGTCTTTTGGCATGATTTGTCTTTCTTTTATTTTTCATTTATGTGCCATATTTAAAGGCCATGTTTAGAGGCCATTCGCATTAATATCTATGAAATTTATCTAAGATGAGATGATCTCTGAAAACTTTGATATACAATTCAAATTTGCCATATTGTCCCAATACAGGGCCTTTAAAAAAGTATCCGATTCTTAGGAGTAAATAAATATTAAGCGCAAGCCACACTGTAAAAGAAACTAAATTAGCTGTGCTCACGTGGCTGCGGCATATTTTGATACATGAGTTTACACCGCGAGCTAAGCTAAGTGAATGAAAATATTATGCCGGAGCTAAGTACGTGAGCTAAGATAAATTGAATAAGCTTCGTTCGCGATGCAAACCGCGTTTTACGGGCGAAGGGGACAAGTAAAGGCAATTAGAGAAACGACTTTAATAGTACAGCAAAACAAAAGAGTGGTTTCTGTTGCATGCTTCACATTAGGGGTCTCGATCAGCGGACGTGTTATGCAATGCAAGCTCAAAAGAGCAATCATGAATGCGTTTAGAACTAGCATGACCAGTGACGGTAGCTCGGCAGTGCGGTAGCCGGACAACGAATTCTACGATAATTACACCCGGACAGGCTATGATTAAATTATGGCACTTACCCGGAGTGTTTCCTGAAAATTACATGGGATGGCTCTTCCAAGGCTGCGCCGACACGCGATCCTCTGCACGCATTTAACGATATAATGGCCAGCGATTTAAAACGCGACCAATGACGCATCGGTTTTAACGCGCTGCTGGTCACTCATTTTATGCATATATTGTAATTATCTGTACGTTGCTTAAGAAATAGCACAGAAAACTGTAATTACGTAATGACCCTGTTTGTGCAACCGCTTCCATGTGGGCCACAGTACAAATTAATGCTAAGGGTTACACACGTCAACTGAAAGAAAAACATCGGGCGCTGTTACATTAAGAATGATGTTAAACCAGTTTTTTACTTTACAACGTAAACTTTTGTTGTATATACTGGGAACCTTTAAGTTTAATACAGGTATTACTTTTGTCAACAGGTGTGTGTACTAATGCCACGGCGCCGAGCGTGTCGTCCATCAACAGGATACTGAGGAACAGGGCCGCGGAGCGCGCGGCTGCTGAGTTCGCAAGAGCAGCTGGATATGGGCTTTATGCAGCGCCACCACCATATGGAAGCTTTCCCTGGGCCGGAGGAGGCGGGGTCTGGCCACCTGGAAGTTTACCTCTGCCTCCAGGGGTACCCTCATCGGTTGGATTATCCCACGTGGAGGCCGCGCAGCAAGGAATGTTTTCATCATCAGGGCGTGGCCTTATCGGTGAGAATATAATGAAATTTAAAGTAAATTATGACATACTTTTTTACTTATTGGCTTTATTCTATGATTTTAACAATAGCGTTTTCTTGCATAGATGTGGATGGCGATGACTCCGGTTCGTTAGACGGCGAACAGCCGAAGTTTAGGCGGAATCGGACTACCTTCAGCCCAGATCAATTGGAAGAACTAGAAAAAGAGTTCGAAAAATCCCACTATCCTTGTGTTTCAACGCGTGAACGTCTCGCTTCCAAAACATCGTTATCAGAGGCGAGAGTTCAGGTAAATACCTAAAGCGTTTATGTATTACAAATCAAATTCTAAACCGCTACCTTATTAGTACATAAAATGTTCATCATATCTTGATAATTGCTTATATAAAGATATGCGTTCCAGTTTGAATAAATTCATATATTATTAACAATTCGAGAACCGACCACTAATCTTGTTTATTTACCGTTACTGACAGGTTTGGTTTTCCAACAGACGAGCAAAGTGGAGACGCCACCAGCGCATGAACCTCCTGAAGCGCGGTGGCGGCTCTCCCTCGCACCGCCTCCCCCACTCCCCCTCCCGCTCCCGCTCGCGCTCCTTGTCCCCCGCGCGGGTACCCTACCATACCCCTCAAATGGGCGGCGAGAACAGCGCTTTCAAGGCCCTCGCGCATCAAGACACGAACGCCCTGAAGGGGCTCTCGCACCAAGCACAATTCGAGAGTAACGCACTGAAGGCACTGTCCCATCAAAATCCTTTCGAAAACGCCGCGTTCAAGCCCCATCCCGCGTTAGAGAATAGCGCATTCAAGGCGCTAGTACCGCATTCGGCCGCGGCAGCGCTGCTGGCCGCCCAATCAATCCAACTGGCTCGAGGCTACGAATCTCATTCAGATTCAGACGAGGAGATAAACGTTCACGACGAAAGTGACAACGAAGGCAGCAAGCAGAAAAACAAAACGAGGTCTAGATCGCCCAGTCCTTGTCGGCAGCGGACGCTGAACTCCAATGAAATGCCTCTACAGTTAACTAAACACGATCGTTGATGTGGCATTTAAAGATAACTATTTATTTATAATTAGTTTAAATACATTAATTCCTACTGTAACGTCAATGTTCCGAACATATCGAGAGTATAAATCAAAATCCTAGAGTGCTAATACGCCCATTTGCTTGTAAATGTATGTAAATATGTAGATATTTAAATTGTCAAATAGGAAGCTACGATTATTCAAAACTTGAACATGCACAAACCATTTCGCATTATTTATTAATAGTGAATATTTTTGGGAACTGTTAAATTATAATATAGGTGGTAAGCTTTATGGGTATAATTTAAATGTATGACATAGTCACATTGTACAAGTTGTATCTTGTAAGTAGACTATGTACGAGTACAAGTACGTACTTGAAACTGTACAAAATATAACTTGTGAAACCGATGTTGGCCGCTCGACAATATCAAGAAATGATAACAACTGTGTAGATGAACACCTAGACAGGCGTCTCTACTATTTATATATACGGAACTAAAGTTTAACTTCTACACAAAGAAGTTTAACGGCTTCAATTGATGCTGGTTGTCGCCATCAAAGTTATGTTTATTTTCATTGGAATAAGAAGGATATTCATAAATCGAATACCTAAAACCATATCTCTAAGAAGCTTAAAAGGGTTACTGTGAATATATTGAATTGTAAAATATAATTAGGACATAAGTACCTACCTATGTATAGCTTTGGTGTGTAATGTATCTGAATTGTGTACCAAAGTATTATTTTCAAATGTAAATGTCCGTTGTAAGCTAATAATAGTTCCTAATATGAATTTCATGGTTAATGGAGAGAAAATTCATTTTAAAAGTATTAGACCAATGGGAAGGATTTGTGATTTACAAACTGTAGTTGACTTAAATTAACATTATGACAATTTCAACGATGTTTAATGTAAATCATTTGTAAATACTGTACCTATTAATAGACATTTCCGAGCACTGTATACTATTTATTAAATAGATAAATATATACATATTAGTGTACAGTAAAGTAGAAAATTTACAAGAGTACCTAATAAAGTTATATAAAATATTTGTCATGTTTTATTTCCTCTGATATTGTCTTGATTCATATTTTTTAACATGAAAATGCATTAAGCATCTAGAATTTTCTACATTTTCATATTTGAAGTGGATTAAACCCCTAAGAACCTAATTGCTTGACATCTTCTGGCCTCCCGAATAAGCCGGTTTCCCAAAAGGCTTATGCTTATGGTCCATGGTTTATGGTATAACCAGCCGCCGTTATGTGTTCCATGTGGGCTATGAGAAAGGCTTCGACCTATAGAGACCTGGGCGGTACTAGAGTCCCTGCAGCCGTGCCAGATCGACTATAGTTATATCGAGGTGTTGAAGTGTGTATACAATGCTGCAACCATGTTGGCACGAGTACACGGCATAAATACAAACCCCATGCAACTGCAAAGACATGTCAGACAAGGGGACATTATATCCCCGAAACTGTTCCCGCTGCATTGAAGGATGTGCTCAAGCTGATGGAGTGGAAAGGACGTAGTATTAAAATTAATGGCAAACACCTTACACACCTTTGTATTGCTGTCGATAAAATGATCTTGGCGATATCGCTGGACGACCTCAGTATTATGTTAGGAGACCTGAAAAGTGGTTCAAAACAGGTGGGTCTGAAAATGAACATGGACAAGACAAAAGTCATGTC
>DWLO01000464.1:0-20341 GCA_018245335.1 Dalla quadristriga | reverse complement strand
TACATTCTTAAAATTGACTTACAAAGTATTTCTAACTCAAGTGTTTTATATTATCTTCTGCTGTTTAGTTGCAATAAGTTACCTCAGAGTTTTTAATAGGCTTGCATTGAATAATTTAGGTTGGAAAAGACAGCATTTGGAGGGTGAGCAAAGAATTTCTGAATTAAATGAAAAGTGACGTTAAGACAGATGTTAAGAGCCAGAACAATAATTAAGAGGCGGTCGGTTTGAAACCGCGTCGTCGCCGGCGAGATTTAATTAGAGAGAGAACAATCCACAGAGTCGGCTGCACGCCACCTCACCCGGCCATTTGCCACCAATGACTATCAGTACTAAACTTAGTTGATTGCACCTTTAACGGCTTTTTCGTCTTTATTTCTAGGAATAGTATTTGAAGTATAATGTTTTATTTATCAGGTAGTCAATATTGTGACTGGAAGAAAATTATAATCAATAATAATAATTTCATGAAATAATAAAACTTCAATCACTTTTATTCTACAGTGACAACTCCAGAAATATCAGAATATCTTCACTATGGGATTCATTCCATATAAATAAAAATTTAAATGTTCGTTTGTTCAAAATCTTAAATCTCCGAGAGTTCTTAACCGAATGTTTTGAAATTTTGACACAACGATGCATTCGAATACAGGCATGTTTTTATGTATTTTTTGTGTTTGTTCTTTTCTAGCACTGTGATTAACAGCAGCGGGTGGCCGGCTACATAGTTTTTAATAAAATTATAAGGCTAGGCTCATCCAAAAATAAGCATGAATAAATGTAAATACTTCGAATTTGTTAAAAGATATTAAGAAGTAGATTGATGTTTAAACTTTTCAGAGCATGTTGACAAAGTTTATGCTTGAATAAAGTTTTTATTGTCCTTTTGTTGGGATAATAAGGCTGAGCAATGTTGTTTATTACAATGCCAAGTGTAACTTGCCAACCCTAGCAAAGGCGTTGTCACCTCCCAAATTTATGTACCTACCTAAAGAAAAGTAGAGGACAATTATGTATCCCAAAGCCCAGTTAATTAAATTTCAAAGACTAGACTTAAGACTAGACTCACCACTTTTGTTTCCGGTACAGATTTTAAATTCGCTTTATATACGTAGTAGCTTACAATCAGAATACCTACATGTCGGTTCTTAAATGTTACTTGCCCACTACAAATTACTAGCAGCACCACATAACACTCATAAATGAAACATGCAAAAAGAAACGTCTACAAAGGAATTCAATTCTATTATGACGACGATATTTCATTACGGCACATTTTAATTGATACGAAATCGTAATTTATACGGACACGCGTTTTCATAATTCGGTTTCCAATATATTATAGCTATTGCGTAGACGTGTTAATTTGAGGTAATTATCCACGACATATTCGTAACTTTGAAATTCGACAATTTTTTGATGACTTTGTAGATTCTCTTTGGTCCTTATAGTGTAAAAAAAATAATTATAAGTTATTGACACACTGAAGCTTTGGTTAAGCTAATAAGTTTCAAGTTATTATAATATTAATAACAACACAACTCTCTTGAAATATCTATTAAAATATCCATTTATATATTTTTATTTTATTTTTATCAGAATTATTCGTAAAGATCATTTTGCCAGTCTACATTCTACAAGACCACCCGGCAAATGTGTGAAATTAATTTGAGCCGAGAGAATTTAATTAGTGGCGTTGGACATTTGCGGACACTGTATTAATTCAGGAAGTAAACTCTACTTTGTTATAGCGACAAATCTATTTTTAGGTTGCAATGAAGAAGGGTTAAGAAAGGCTGAAGTAAGGTTAGAGGCAATAAGGACATGAAATACCCAGACCCATCTGGCGTACCCACTACGTATTTTATATCTATGGATAAAAATAATGTAGAGGACCTAATTACATTATTTCAATACATTTTCAGTGACATTTAAGATGAGAGTTCCGAAGGAAATGTTTGCTATGACTGAAACGATGAAGACTATATTATTATAGAAACATATGAACTAATTTGATATTTAGTAACTCAAACGAACAGCGAACGGGTAAAAGTTATGGGTATCTATTGGGTTGTCTTATTAAAATGTTATATGTTTCACAAAAAGAGTCCGAGAGTACGACACGTCTGGGGCCGCTAGCAAATCCGATTTCCCTATCTCCCATATTTGTATTCGAAGCCCGATCCGTCTGATATTCCTCCGCCTCCGCTGTTCGCCCTCCTCCTGTCACTGAATCTAATCGGAATAGATATTAAAACTTCTACAAACGACTCGCTGTTTTTCCGCATTATACAAATGAGAATTCAAATTCTTTATAAATATATTGATGCGCAATACAGATAGAATTTGATGTTCAATGTAGTCTATGTACGAACGATTTTTATAACCAATCTTAAAAAGCCCTTTATCTGCATTTAGTGTCAGTCCCAATCCAGTCAAATTACTAAGTACAAAAGCATACTGCTGAGCGCCTAACACGCAAAACCTATTAAATTATAGCAGATTTGCATAGGATCTCCCCAATTAATTATCCCACAGGTCGTGCCACCAACTAACACGCGTTATGTGAGCGTATGATTTTATTGTTGTTGGTTATTTTCCAAGTTCTTAATAATGTTTTGCTTTGTAAGATAACTTTATCCTTGCTGTTTGCGATTCCGATTGCATAAAATAATTATTTTAAAGGAAGTTAATCGCATAATAGGAAATTGAACATAATCGTAGATATTGTCTATAAAGATCTATGTGAGTACGTCGCGTCCTGATCAGTAATGGGTCAACTCGACATATATGTAGTAAAAGTGTTGACAACACAGAAAGTTGCTAAGTGCCTTCGTCTGCGTGTATACTGGTTATCTAATTTATAAAACTGCTGGTAGAGTCACATCGAAAACAAACATCGCTTTTTCTTGTGAGTTAGTATTTATAATAAGGTAGCCATGTCCCGTTTTGTGACTTGCTGGTTCTTTACTCGTACCTTTTGTACCCCATTTCGTTGAATTAATTTAGAGTAGTTATCGGTGAAAGGAACACTCATATTTTGATGAAAACACTAGTATTTTACATTTGTATGTTTAAAATTTTACCTAATGGGAGCTTTTATAATTTACAAATAACTTACTAATTAATAGTAAGCGTCTTAATGGTGGTAAAAATTACGCAGTAACTATTATCTAGACTGCAGTAAAACACTGTAAAGGTGCGAAGGTTAATGTCCCGTTAGGCGCCCAGACAATAACAAGATAGCTCGCCCCGGTTTCGACTCAGCTCAACTGTCACTGTAAAATGTATGAACGCTTTATATATCCAATCTAATATAAATACAGTGTGTTTGCAGAATTAAACAATATAAAGTGGAAAACGAGTAGTAAGCACCAGTTGTAATTTTATGCCTCAAGGTAAAGACTCGTTACTAATTCCGTTCCCTCCGCTAAAATCAATCTGTATTTTGCCGAAGACGGAATCACCACTTACCCGCTCGCCACAAAATTCCCGCCACGCGTTTCTTTATCCGGACTTGCTTTCAGCCTGACCCTCTCGTTTTTGTAATCCGCCTTCCTTTTCAAAACAACTTCACAAAAATTACGGGACTTGTAAACCCGGATTAGCCAGGACTTAGAAAACATAGTAATATATTACATCGAACGGTAAATTTGTCACAGATAGAATTATACGATGGCTCCTTTATTTTAACGGATCTAAGTTCTGAGAAAAGTTTTGAGGGAGATCTACTTACTTTGGATTAGGTACTTACTAACCTCGAACGTTCGAATTGTATTCATATCGATTATTAAAATAATTGAGTCAATAATTTTATAGTCGAGCACCTGAAACACAATATGCACATACAGTAAGTGCAAGTAAATAAATGTAAATGCTTTTTTATTACATTTAATAAACACTTAGTCATTGCTGTGGTACTAGACCTCAGCCACTGGATTTCAGTGCGCCCCATTCTAACGTCTTTAAGAAAATTGTGAAAATTGCTAATTTTAAAGAATAATACTTATGAGAGATAATGTTAATGTCCAACTAAGGATAATGTAGTGGCAGTGGATAGTGCAGTGGTGCGCGCGATTTGTTTCAATCGAAAGGTTAAAGTTATCGTTAGGTTGGAGGCGGAACGCGGCTCATCGGAGCAGCGAACGGCCATGCCGTCGCTTTGTTTTGTTCGCAAAACCGCTTATTAGAGTAATCGGCGATAAATTCACTGCATACTTTTTTACGCACACACCACATCACTTTTTGTCAAAATAGAACACGAATTGTAGAATTCGATTTTCCATACAAACTTTAATTCCCTATTCTGTCTCCTTGAGGATGTTTTTTTAATAACAGTATTATTACCTTACCAGGGTTCAAGCTACAAAATTTCGATAATATCCGTTTAGTAGTTTTTGCGTGATTGAGTAACAAAGATCCGTTCATTCGTCCATACTCTTACATTTTCACATTTATAATATTAATTACTTAAAATAAGATTGATAATCTTTCAGGTCATCTTTTTTTGTTACTAAATTCGGCACGTTTATATCATATAGAAAAGGTACAAATATGAGGGGACGTAACATGAAATGCTTTTCCATAATTAAGTGTTCAGTTCCAAATATTATTGACATTCATAACATAATGACAAATTTCATTCATGTCAGTTGCAAATAACTTCCTAAGTATCTCAACAGTACCAATGGTACGCGGTTAACTGAAATATGCTTTGTGCATCACTCGCACGTTCAAACAAGACATTAATTATGTTAACAGTTCAAACCAAAACATCCCTCGGTAAACAAATTTAATTTAAGTCAGCAATGTTTTTGCAACCAAGTTTTTCACACAAATGAGTACAAATTCTGAATCCTATCAAGGAACACTAAAGTTTTTTAGAGACAAACTGCAAACGGAAGTTATTGCGCGATGTTTCAACGCAGAAGTTTGTCGCCGAGAGTTCGCTCAATGTTCATCTGGCCTCTTCGATTAAAGTTCTAGGAATAAATAAATGTATTTTGGATATCGCATCGTCGGAACGAATGAAAATGCAAAGGAAAATACGGATATATTTTTAAACGAGATTATACATTCCTCGATGCATATCTACGATAGAGTTTGATGATTCATCGTACTAGGAAATTACTGGAAAGTAAACGTTTATTGGAATTAAACATAAATCGCTCTCTTATGTCGTTATTTATAAAACGTCAGTGACCTACAGTTATAGGTACACATCAATATTGTGAAACAGTTCTTACTTTATTAACACCTTATTCAATTTTCATATAGGGCAACAAAAACCAATTACTTTCCCACTACATAACTGAGCACGGTCTCCTCTCATGTTCTTGTACCTATCATATCAGGTAAGTACCTACGTATTTTTATTCATTATTTCCAGATAAGTCGAAGGATGCATATGAAGATAACACAGGGGAAATACCATTTTAATATTTTATAAACTTGACTTAAAAACGACTTTGTAAGGGACTTAAGGGAACCGTTTCGTTAAGTAGCCATTTTTAATTATAAAAATCTGACATTTGATGCTTTTACTTCTAAATCTGTATATAAGATTTAACTTTATTAGTACTCCTTGTACTTTGTCACGAGAACTCCCGTCTGCTATCAACAAATAACTTTTTAATTAGTTTAACAAACAATAATAGAAGATCGTCTTGTTACTTCGAATTATCGCTTCGGCAGAACCTTTCAATAGAATCTTCTAACAACGCTCAAAGTTTCTTGTTCCGTGCGATTCTCAGTTGCGATCATAGTTGCTGCAACATCTGTGAAATAAATGAGTATTCAGATTCGAGGTATCACATTTGCGTTAAATAATAACAGTTAGGAATATGCAATATGCAACGTACATACCTATAAACTTATAAATCAGCATCTGTGCAGAATTCGACTGTACGAGTAGTTGTCTACCTCCAAACACCAATAACACCCATTGCGCGAATGTATGTTGATTTGCGAGAAATAGTTTATGCGAATATGCATGATTCATTCAATGAAATCAATATAATAAAATAGTCATAAATAAACTTAAATAATAATCTGTACATGTAAATAGTTATGATCTCATCAGATCATCGTGTTTCCCGTAGCTTCAGATACTTACTGTTGTTAGATGTTTACTGCCTCAGCAGTATAAAAAAATACACGGAGGTAAGCATTATTTGACAATCACCAGCCCTATGACTGGGAATGAATGCCCATCGGAAAGTCATCAGTTATGTAGGCCATATCGGTGCGCCATGTGGCTGGCGCAGCCACTTAGCTGTGCGTAATTTTTTTTACTGAGTCCGTTTCGCTATTTTTCAAATATTAACGGCTATACATTTTTAACCTCCGAATAACGAAATACTTACGTTTTGTTAGGACGAATCACGATATAATGTACTTTTTATAGACCCAGTGCATCCGACATTGAAAACATCATTACACTCTTCTGGGAGCACTCTATAAGTATCGTACACAAGCTTGTGGACCGAGACTTCGTCCGCGTAAATTTTTTGATATTTTCATTCCATCGAGATCTGCATATTTATTCGGGATATTATTGGTAATATTTGGAAATACTTGTTATGATAGTTTAAGTCTCAAACTAAAGGTACTTACAGTATATTAGGATCTTGGATGTTCACTACACCCGATTACTTATTAGCTACTGGCGTTGAGTGTTAAGGAAAAGAATAAACACACTCTTACCCTCCCGCAAAGATTCACTGAGTCACGGTAAACATTGGCATTCACAGGCGTCTTCACCAATAACGACCAAGATCCGAGAAAAAACACTTATCTGTTACATACATTTTTGCTCAGACTCTGCTCGGAAATCCGACTTCTCGCTCGGTTGGCAGAGTTAACCGCAATGGAGTACTGACAGGCTTTCAACATTAGGTACTCCTGTACTATACTTGATGTGTAGGAAATTCCCTGATAATATATTTGATAATATGTAAATATATAAACATGATATAAAGATATTTTTATGATATCTGTTAATATCAATTTCATGAACAGTGGTAGACATATCTATCAATTTCATGAACAGTGGTAGACATATCCTTTATATCCACAGCGAGTGTTTTTATATGGCTACAAATAAAACGTTGACCGCAAAAACTAATAGCAATAAAAGTGAGCAAAAGCAGCTCTCTGAAACAGACTAAAATAAATGTAAATTGGACGAAATATATTGATAGCACTTTGGAAATATTTTGTGAGTCGCACTGAAACGAGTACGATGACCAAAAGTGGAACTGAATCAAAACACAAATCACACGCTTTTTTATATTATTTTATGAGGATAGCAAACGCGAACGCAGTTTCACGGTACACTGCCGCTCATGGACATAATATGTGATAAACCTCGAACTTAAAAATATTTGTTGGTTAGTATTGGGACCATGGGAGGTAGGACTGTCATTAGTTCTTTAAGTACGTATTAGTAATAGTCCACACCGTTGATTAATTAAAGAAGGTTGAAGATTGTTAGTACCTATTAGTCTCATTCAAAGCTGACCACAGATATGCATTGCTACCCATATTTTTTTCAACGCGGTATCTTAGCCGCGGTCTATTGACTTACTCGTATAAGTTCATGTAATACCTACTAACCGGTATGAATATTGACGTTTTTATTATTATTTTCTCGCACCGCTCATGGTTGCGCGGCGAGTGCTAAGAGTCGTAACTTACTGATAAGTTAAGTTGCACCGGTCCCGGCTGGCAGTGGGATGTGTGACCGCTACTTTCCAAATTTCTCTAGCACGTCCGTGCTTCGGAGGGCACGTTAGGCCGTCGATCGTTAGGAGTTTTACGAACCACTTCAATTTCAAACACAATTCTACCTTCCATAATAATGTCTGGGTGAAATAATGCTAAGTTACGCATGTATTAATTGTACAAAAGGCATTGAAGATCATTCAAAAATTAACAACGGACAACGCACAAATCAAATTCAAAACACAGCTAAGCCCTTTCAATTACTCTGCGACCTCGTGATCATCAAACATCTCTAAATCAAATGTAGCACAAACCTCGAACCTTTATGGCTCTCTCATTTGAATATCTCATTTGTTTTTCGTACTAAATTTTTATTTAATACTTTTCTTTGTGTTGGAACAATTAAAGTAACATGTTTTTCGATAAACTTGATGATTATACATAGATATAGAAAGGCAAAACGTTTCTGAATTCATTTTGGCTTCGTTTATTAGGGGACCTAAATTGTTGCAACTTTTTGTTATTATACTTTGACAGTAAAAAAATGTCAATTTTTGTTTGAAAATACCATGCAAAACAAATATTCTTTACCATTTACTACACTAATATATTACTATACTATATTTACTATCTCCGTGACTCAAACTATCTCTCATACTAATTCTATGAGGATCGATTGTATGGCTTAGCCGTGAAAGCGTATCAAACAAACACTTATTTTCACATTTATAGTATTAGTAAGATTGTACACCATATAAAGTTTACATAATAGTGTGAACATAATTTTAGATCTTTGAATTTCTATGAATTATACAGTAATATTATATGGTTGGATAACCGTAGGTAAGAGATAAGCCGTTTAGCAAAACGGCTGAACTTATAATAGAAGTGGAAGTGCTCGGAACAAAAACGCCTATAAAAAGTTATGTTCCGCTTGCTTTCATCCGGGCACCTATAGTTTAGGGAGCCGGTGCAACATATTGCCAAACAAAATTAATAAAATAGGAAAATAAAAAAGGTACAACAGCGCGTATACAAGATTAAAAACAAACATTTATTAACTTTATGTACGTATAATACGCATGGAAAAAAGACGGTGGAATTTCCGCATAATTACGGAGATAACGACTTATACCCCAGATAACTTTGATATTAAGATAATTTTACCAAAATGTTAATTATTTACTGCTGACATTAAATTTCTTATTATTATGTTAGTAGACGTTTGATATAGAACCTTTCCCATCGCCTGTCAGTTTACACCAGTCACCCAGTTCACAGATAAATTAAACAAATAAAATGATAAATCTATATTCAGAAGGTTAAAGTTTTCACTCGGTAGGAGTGAAAATAAAATAAAATAGTATATTGTAGGTACTTGCACTATCAACAGATACAGCAATATACTCGTACTAGTGACGTATTGTTGTTGTATTTGAAAGCTCAAGGCTCACTCCGGAATTAACTCAAGGCGTTGTCATAGACGGACGGACGCCTTAAGAACTCTATACTCGGATTGGCGGCTAAGCCAATTTTATTCATCAACATCTACAAACCAACAGTTCACCATGTCTCACAAGGGTCTAGAGTGAAACGGACTACGGTCAAAGGCTCTTTAGTGTACGGATATAAAAACAGATAATTAATTACATATTTTTATTTTATAGAGACATCAACATGCCGTGCCGGGTTGTAGCCTCTGTTCCGGAGTCTAATGATTACATCATATAAATACGTTACTCTTCATAAGACATTGAACATTCTGAGTAAGACGTAAATTTTAAATTGATTAAAGGAAACAAGAGTAGACAATGGTTCCCTTATCATCGCCAAAAGCATTTTTTAAATGTTTTAATTATCTTGCAAGTTCCATCAAGTTTATATTAAAGAAGCTTAATGTAGATTTTAACCGAAAGCTAGAGATAGAGATTTCGTGTAATTTAACAAGAGTACCTCGCCTTGCCTTTTGTCTTAAGATTTTTAAGACATTAACATTTTAAATTTCGTGGTTAATTATTAATTTAATGATCAATATCCCCTTTCAGCGTTCCACTGATCATTGGATTTTATTTCAAAATAAAAAGGGTTATGTGCATAATCCTCTATGCTGGTCAAGTGGACGACGGTTGAGAACATAATTATAAAGAACGCTACGTCGCCGTTAATACACTGATAATAAATCTTACTCAGATAAATCACAGTGAGCAAAGTTCGATATCCTTATTCATTCAATAATTATAATAAACTATATTATAATATAACGCGTAATATTGCAAAATATTGCTAAACTCTGGCAAACACAACTTACAAATGGCGTTAAAAGTTTACAAGGATTGCGTGTCGCGGGCGCGTGATCTGCGATATTGTTATAATATGATATTAATGTTAATAAATTAATCCCCTGTTGAGCAGACAAATTAGACGCAGGCTGCTCGACTAACGACGGACTATTTGGATTAAATGGGGGGTTGATGTTTATGATTTACGGGGCCTGTGTAATTGTGGCGCCGGCCTGTCGCGGCCTCGCCCACGCTATCCCACACCTCTACAAGTCTGCGCTTTCTTACTAAATCTTACCAATAGATAAAATTGGAGTGTCTGCCTGTGATATTGAAATAAAGGTCAATAATTCAATGGAATATGCTTTTTATATGACACCTAAACAAAATCAACCGTTTTTAGAATTTTTGTCTGTCTGTCTGCGTTTTTTTGTCGCGAATTGGCTCCGAAACCGCTGAACGGATATTGATCAAATTTTTAGGGTACAAATCCCTAACACGGAACACCGTATATACTATTTGTATTATATACTTTGTTTTATCTCAATATCTAAAACTGTTTATTAGTTATTCCCTTTTTACTGTTTACATTCTTCTGTGTTGCGAGCTCTCCCTATTTAATAATAAGGCTGGTTATACACGTTGTTCACAACGGTTGGGAGACGCTGCTTCTTTCGTTATTGTATAACGTTTCGTAGAATGCATAATTTTTATTATTAATTTAACTAAAAGGCTTAAAATAATCTGAGAAGTGTAGCCGTTCGTTGTTAAAAATAAATATATACTTTTTTTTTTAATTTTCGTTATTTATTCCGAAATTAATAACTAAAAAATAATAATACACAGATTAAATAGAAAACTATGTGTTTCAAGAATATTTAAGAGTTTATTAAAAGTTTCTCAAAATTCTTATCCGTAATTAAAAAGCGTGCGTCACATTCATAGCATAGACAATTTCTTGTATAGAATCTTCCTTACAAGAAGAGCTCTTCGCATAATGAACAATTAATTTTCGCTTAGCTCTTCATTACTGAAAGGTTGCTCCAAATGCTTTCTTCCTTATAATATGCACGTTCGTACGTTGGTGAAAATAGATGACGATGGTGGTAATAAAACAATGATCAAGTACACGGCAACGCCACGCAATGTTTACTATTCATTATCACATCTCGCCATAGGGCAAACAATCCTGTGTTATGTTATTAGATTCCCTGCACACAAACGAATCAACTAACGTTGCCAATGCTGCGTGTGCGTTATATATTACTGTACTATATTATTCATCATCAACATCAATAACATATTGCTGGCCCACTACAGAACACGGTAATCTAAGGTTTAAGGCCATAGTCTAACACGCTGGCCCAATGCCGCATGCCGGTTGGTACTCTTTACAAGCCTTTGATAATATTATGGAGAACTCTCGGGCAATTAGGTTTTTATATGTAATGACAATAGCTAACGGGCATGCAGTTCCACCAACTGTTGCCTCCCATGGACATCTATGACAAACCTCGAATATGACTGTGCGAGATACTGTAAGATAGTTACTGCTGTTAGTATTGGTGGTTAATAGGAATATTAGTTACTAAGTATTTATTAGTAGAAGGACTGCGGGAATTAGAACTGTTAGTGTAAGTAAGTCCCGTTGGTAGATATGAGTAATCGTCCAGTTACTAATCGTTAGTATTTGTCCTATTCAAAGCTGGTCACCGATGCTACCCCTGTGGTCTGACGTGGTGGCCTCTGGTCTAAGCGTAACCGACATCCACACCTTTCGGTACCGCCCCGGGCGAACTATATGCAAGTTCTCAATTTCAAGGTATCTCTTTTACTTAATGATGATAATGAATCACTTTAAAAAGTCAGATCTCTCCTTTTTAAAACAAAAGTATCTAGGCGACCGTATATCCGCAGGACTAAGCTTTTTATAATATAAGTTTTATACTACATAAAACTAAAATGTCGTTATAAAGAAATTTAAGAATGAAATGGAATTTATCCAAATTAGACATGAATCATGTGTGACATTTATTCACCGTAAAACACAAAACGTTCGTAATATCTAAAAGTAAATGAACAAAGGACCAAGAAGTTCAGATAAACATCAATTCTATTAAGCGAGAAAAACAAATGTAATCATGGTACCTGTCAGTAGTACGTACGATCCCATGCAATAATAGATATCGAAGAAACTACGAAGATAGCTTGTTTGTCCTCGCAGACTTATTAAAAAGTTTGTTTCCAGAACTTCCGGGAGTAAGTGGCGCCTAAGTAGAATCGGCTTTAATTTAATGAGAAACCAAATATAGATTATGCCATTTGTGTTCGGAATTCAGTATTGTTGTTGATGATAAAACTCGTTTTCTAGAGCTCGAAAAATATATTCATATTGATAATAACAGTCATGTAGCAGATGTACGGCTCACCGAACATCATTATGAATATTTATAGGCGGGTTGGCACGATCCTATATGTAATCGAATTTGCAGACGGAAGCGGATCCGATTAGTCCATACCACAATTAGCGGACATAGCCCAAAAAGATTTAAAAGTCGAACCACGGGGATACAATGGGAGCACCTGGCGTTTTTGTGTGTTTAATTACACGTGGACTACAGTTACGTGATTTTAAAATGGTTTCTAGCGTATCTGAGAGGTAATAGATTTCATAGCGTATGTTATGAAACAACAGCGGTTATCTGTGCGGACATATTTATAATGCGTAATGCGTAATTAGAGAAATAAAATCTGAATTACTCATAAAATAGGTGGAAAAGGCTTTACGGTTTACATTGCCAAAATTTTGCCAAGAATTAAGGTTGCGTACAGGATATAAAAACGATAATTGCCCTTTTTACTATCTCTTGGTTACCTAACCTGTACAAATCCCTCTAATCGCCTATAAATATAATTAATAGACAACCTTCTCTTAAACAGAAGTGTGGGAAGGGCAAGTAAACAAAGTAAATAAATATGGTTTGAATAAAGATTTGTGAGCGGGTCCCGCGCCTGGAGATGCGCGATAGCATAACGCTGTCATAAGCACGTACATTCGTATTGCAAGTGCAAGCTTCTTGCCCTGTTTCTTCCCGTAATATACTAGATAAGTAAACTTCTAACCCCTTCAATATTCATTATACTCTGTCATCGAAGGTAATGCAACTAAAATCATTTTGGTTAAATGTGGTTAAAAAAAAATTGTGTTTCGGTCGGAAAGATGTGGATGCCGGCTACAATTATACAAGAGGCGACCACCTTAGTCCTCAAGGGTAGCAACGCATCTTTGCCAGCTTTGAAGAGGACCATTACTAACCGGAATATCACTGACACCGTCTCACAGGACTTACAGTCACTAACAGTCCTTTCTCCCAGAGTCTTAATACTAACGAATACTGACCGACTAACATTCCAATTACCATCTCATACTAACTGGACTAACATCCCCAGTTCCTTTTAGTGTCCTATTCAAGGTTTGTCACGGTTGTGATGGGCGGCAGCGAATGGGTGGATTTGCATGCTCGTTTGATATCATATTAGCATTAAAAAAAAAATCTATAAGAATATAGAAATGTATCTTCAGATGTCATAAAATATAGAACTGCTTAACGCCGTGGAGTAACTGATAGACTACGGCTAGTGAAGTACTTGCAAAGCATCCGAAAGAAAGAAAAGAAGCACCCTATAAAGTGTTGTCTTTTCCTGTTGTGTAAACTAGTGAATTTTTATGTACACCACTATCTTCCATATGAGTTCTCCACGCTTAAGGTTGTCTGGAACATATTGCTCTTAGCGAGTAGACCGCCCGTTGTGTACAGGTGCTGTTATTTCCTAATTTGTGCAATAAAGTGTTTTGTATTGTATTGTATTTATTGTAAGGGTTAAACTGAAAACTTGAATCTAAATCAATTCAAAAAAATATACCCTTTATCTTCTGAAATTTCTTAAAACCTTTAATAATTGTGAATAAATTCAGCTAGGAAGGTGGTTGATAAAAAAACTATTCTATTTCAATTGCAATTCATCCTTTAAGCTGGAAGGTCTAATCGGATTGTTTTTGACATAATGTGTAATATTTGGTATCGTTTATGACTTCATTTCAATAAAGCTATGTTAACCGAGATCCTCGGGTTAGAACTCGAGCGCAAGTTAACCTTAAAAACAAAGTTCTCGTATTCATTTGTTTTCTACTGTTTCTAATAACCAGTGCAGACTATCAATGAAAACTTTCGTAATTATCGTAATCATTAATTGATAATATTGTATCTTTCGGCGTACACTCGAACACTGTTTTCGTTGCGTTTAGATAACGCACTCGAAAGGACTCCGTGCTCGCGCCAACGAGCGGGCGGCGGTCGCCGACGCCTGGTGACGCGCCGAAAGTGCCACTTCGCTGTTAGACAAACGACCTCCTCGCCATACACTCACTCGATTTTACGACCCGACACCCAGCTTTATTGTTTATTATCGACGTATGCGTGTTTGGAGCAATGATGTAAATTTTAAAAATATTACATCCAAGTATTGTGTCACGAGCCTTTGCCCGCGGATCCGCACGCGTTTTATTTACTTGTCTATGCCACAGAACCCGACCATTTTATCGGGATAAAAAGAAGCGTATGTCAAATTTCAGCCCATAATCTATTTCTATGTAAAAAAAAACATGACGATCCTTCGCGCTGTTGCAACGTAAAAAAACACACTTTCATATTTATAATATTAGTTAGGATAAGGATGTAATGCATCAAGACAGTAAAATCGAATTTATACGTCAAACCGAACGATCTCAGTAACGAGGAAATGCCGGTACGAAACATCCATTGATGTGAATTACAACTAAAGTGCAGTGTACTATTAAAAGTGTACAAGTAAAAACTGTATAATTAAATACTGTCATGGAAAACTTACGTGAATTTTAGTTTCCATTAGAATTCAAATGTTAGTACAATTCAGTTCCTATTGTAATCATTGCATCTTACCTTTGAGTATTTCTTTCCTTAATGCCAACAGATGTTTTATCTGTCTGTAAATTTGTACATCTCAGAAGCCATCGGTCGGAGGCAGAGAGCGCGGGCGGCGCGCGGCGGTCGTCCCGGCGCGGTGCTAAGCCCGCTAGTACGCCCTAATAAATTGCGATTTAACTTGTCTCTCGGATAACGCCAACTTTTCCGCGTTTGTTCCGCACCCGACACTTTTTTCCGCCTCTTCATTTCCTATCTCTTACTTTTGTATTTTCTGCTCCTTCCTCGCCGAGATAAACAGGCGAGAAACGTTGAAAAGGGCTTTACAAATTCAAATTGAACTTATCACACAACTTTTTACATTTGTTTCTGGTCTCGAGTTCGAAGGAAAGGAGCGAAGAGGCATTTAATAGTACAATCTCGGGCAAGATTGATGATTTTGTATCACACCTCGCTTCGGGCGGCTCGTAACGAGCTGGATTGCTCTCGACGTGGGTCGCGTGGGTCTTATCTAGAATGGGATGCCGCTTTATCTCAAATTACATATTTTACTTGAAACGTTCTGAATTGCGGACTTTTTGTCAACGTATTAGTAAAGGATTTGTAAGTTTTACTCCTTTAAACAGTCTTATCAGAAAATGTTACCTACTTATTACTTCGATCTGATATGATTCGTTCTTGAGATGTGCGTTAGAACTTTATTATATTCCCCATCATTGTGTTTGTTTCTTTTAAATTTGTGCTTATTTTATTTTTTTAGACATCCAATAATTTTCCATCCTTACTATCGAACAGTCTCATATTGCGTAGGGTCGCGCCCCGAGCAAACACGATCCATTTAGCGCGATAAATACTAACAGTGTATAGGTAAACACAATCTAGTTAATGAAGCCGCGGGTAAGGAAGTTTCGCCGCGTGTAGTAAATAGCGCTCGCTTAATTTGAGGGCCATGTGTGGGCATAACCGCAGCATATTTATCCCATTATGCACGACACGGCGGGCAGCCGCGGCGATGCGAGGCACGTCCGCTGAAACGAATCGCATGTGACATTATTTGTGAAGATCGTGCTCTATCTTCGTCGGCGACATGCCCGGGACGTGGAGGGATTACTCACAAAGAAGTACGATTTCAACGGCACGATAAAGAAGCGACAAGTAACGCGCGGTAAATTCTCCCAGGGATTAACGCACGGTTAGGCGGCTTCCTTTTATGTGCGAGCTATGTTGATTTCATTTATTCCCGTTTCCAGATAATAAAACCCGTGCGTTTACAGCTTAAAAAACATAACAGGTTTAAAATTATGTATGTAAGTATGTAACCATATACTATTCTTACGCACCTTTATGGATTAATCATCACGGAAAACCCAGAGGAAGGACCAAAACATGACATTTTCGTCATCTAAAATAGGTATAAAAGTACTGCATATATTATACATGCGATCACATAATTTGAATATCAAAACAAATTACTCGATCACAATTCACATCATACGTAGGTACTTGAATGTAATTCAAATTATAACAATCGCTATGATGGAACGGTATTCCTGTTATGATAATAAATTAACCAATGCACCACTTTGCATATGCGCATTACTGGCTGTGGCACGCAATCCTTACATTACACATAAGATATATAACCAGTCGCAATAATATCTATTTGTTATCATGATGGTGTCACTCTGGAATAATAAAAGCAGTGAAACTAAATCTGTTCTGTTTCTAATGTTTCTACAAGTAATTCCGTTTAAAATGTGCAAGCATTTGGTACTAGTACATAGGATAATGCAATTTTTTTCGCCGTTTGAGATATTGCATAGTACCTTACCGAAACACTGAGCTAATTACAATAGTTAAATAAAAATAAAACTAAAGTAAAATCAAGTTCAATCAAAAATACTGGGTTCACATACATGTGACGCAACTTTTGACTGTATTTTTTTAATTAAAAGTTTGTTTAGGTCGAAGAAAGTAATGCGGTAAAGAGGCATTAGCAGCGGCATGTGAGTCAGCACCGTCAGCACAATATTAGCCGGGCCGGGGCTGCTTGATATTCTCTGCGCGTCCCGCCGTCCGGCGGAGCTCCCGTGCCACCTATGAGCGCGTCCCCATGTGTATCATCGCATCATATCTCCCTATCGGTATCCTGGTACCTTTTGTACCTAGTAGTATAGACGCCATTATGATTTATAGCCTATCAGCATTTGCAATCGGAGCGGACAGTGCTGGGACATGACAGTAATTTAAAACCATCCAATTTTCTCTTCATGCGTTCCTGATAGTGTGAGTCAACCGTGAGACAGTGCACGACAAAAGATCTTGATACTGTACCAAATACGTCTACTTTACTTACCTATTGTGATGCCCGACCATGATACTAATGTCAGATACGTTACATGTTCGCGTTCTTGTTTGTTTCGAGACGTATCTAGATTTAATTCAGTGCCTTAATTTTGCGTTCACACTAGCTAGAGGATACAGATGTGAACGCGCCATGATCAAACATTACCCATTATGTAAGACGCTACACGAAACGTTAAAACACTTTGACTACCCCTAGCTTCTGAACGTCTCGTGATAATAAAAACTAGTATTTTTTAATTTAAGCCATAAAAGCACCACTTTTTTGCTTATATTTAGTACTGATTCCATCTTCCTTACATCAAAATAATTTAAAATCATCCGCAAAAACCACACTAAACACGGGCATTGTTAAGGTCATAGTCTACCAAGCTAGCTAGGTATGTAGACTTCATACGCCTTTGAAAACATAAATAATAGCGAACTCTCAGACATACAGGTTTCATTACAACAGTTTTATTAACCGTTAAAGCAAGTGATAAATAGACAGGTAAAACGTACACGATTTCTAAATGTCACTTGTGTGCGCCTGGCATTAATAGTTTTTATAAGGACTAAAGTGATTTGACCACGATAACCAAATCAGTAAAAACATTTTTTACTTGACAATGGAAATACGGTTAGAAAATATCAATAAAACCGTAGCGTAGCTATGTTATGGCCGACTGAGGCCGCAATTATTGCAAAATAACCATTCATTTTTCCGACGGCTCGCTGTGCGCTCAACCATGCGTGATTTTGTTTTTGTGCGTTTGTTCAGTGTCTGGATGCTTTACTGTGGTTATTTTGTTGTTTCGGAAACCATTTGTCGTGAAATAAAACAGCTTTCTGGTATTTGATCAAATATTTGCGCGAAAACACCGGCACGCGTGTTCTGCGATATGAGCTTATTATTATAATTTACGTTAAAACAGGTGTTATTATGATGTAATTATTAAATGTGTGGAAACCTTTATCGTGGACATGAGTGGGGCAGTACGATTGAAAGATTTTATATAGCGAATCCCCTAGTCCCAAATTAAATCACACGGGTATCTCCACACCTGCCAGGAGCGTACACAGCGCTATTTAACATGCTTTACTCTTTCTGGCTTTACCACCTTTTAAAGACCTCTAATGAAACGCAGTAGGCCGCTAATAGGTTATAGCCAAGATGAGGAAGATAGTGATAAGGGTGTCTATGGGCGACAATGGTTGGTGGGACTGCATCCCCGCTTACTATTCTTATCATATAAAAGAATATTAAAATTTTACTATGCGTATAATGTACATATCAGGGTGTTTTTAATTATAGACAAAAATACAAAACTATATAGATATACTTAAAAATTTGACGCTTTCGAAATTGCGAAAATGCAACAGCAAGTTACGATATAAAAATGGTTTACCTAGCCAAAAATAATATTTAAGAGAAAAAATATAATATAATAAAAGTAAAGCCCTACTATGACGGTAAGTTGGTTCGGGCAAGATAATTCCGTTAAGGGCGAAATATAAAAAAGAGCTGCAAGTTACAACAACTCACGCCGTCTGTTAAGGATTTAGTGGAGGCATTCATTGGAAGGGACTCCTATCTCTATCTGGTCCATCGAATGTGAGAAAAAGCTGCGGCTTTAGTGGGACAAATTCTTTCCGATTCAGTCACGTCGCGGCAAGATGGGCCTCTTAGCAGATTTTCTAAGCGTATGGTTAGGATTGGTCGGGCTGTTTATTGAAAGGGATTGAATGTGGCGTGCAGTGTGTACAACATTTTAAATACTTATTATTTTAATGGTTATACAATATTTATCATTTAAATACGTATATGTCTTTAATGTATTATTTACAGTTAATAATTTAACGGCAAAAAACTATTCATATACGTACTAACTATTAATTAATTTTATTTGTTTACTATTTTACAAACCCAATTTTTTTTTTTTTTTATTTATACCGGATTTCACCAACATTTTTTTTTAATGTAATGTGAATAACAAAAGAACATGCAATATGACCAACCACTGCCACCCATGGATATTTGTGACAAATCTCGAATATGACTATAAGAGTTAGTAAGTTACTTAGTCCTTTAAGTATAAATAAGGTGTTATAGTCAGCACAAACTAATGGGCCCGTTTTGATACATTGCCACTAGTGATCTAAGTAAACAAATAATGGCCAAAGAAACCGATGTTTACGATAAATCGATTGAAAATTACTAGATTTTGTAATCGTTTATATTACAACGTTCATAATAAAGTTTACTCAAACAACCTTTACTAATAATAAAGTTCTGTATAGAAAAAATATTTCATAATTAAAATGTTAATTCATTTTCGGAAGACGAACCAAAATCAACACTATTTTGAGCTATTGTCTTCTGTTCTTATAATCAATTCCGAGTGCCGCTAAGCTATGTTTGACGTTCAAAATTTAAATTTTTTGTCAGGTTTTTAAGGATTTTAGTTAATTATATGATGATTTTATTTCTACTTCCGTTTATTATTATTATTCTGTTAATATTTTCGTCATTCTATCAATTTTACTTTACTAGTTTAATTTCGATTATTAGATAGTAGATCGCTTTTAGTGGATTCAGAATGGTTCCAAGCCGTCAACCTCGAGCGGTCTATCCGGCCAACAGCCGATTGATACTACATTGTAACAAAGCCCGTCTGTATTGCACGTTGCAGGATAACTTGTGTTTTGGTGAGATTTTAACTGAAATAAAGCGTTTAAAACGCTATAAAAGTTACACTAATAGTTATTGTTTAAGAAAACCTATTTTTTTGATTATACTTAAGTTAAGTTAAAAAAATTTATAATACTAAAAATAGTATTTATTAGTGGTTAGTAACAATCCTGATCAAAGCTGGCAAAAGATGCGTTGCTACCCTTGAGGACTAAGGTGGTTACCTCTTGTATAAGAGTATCCGGCATCCAAACATTTCCGACCGAAACAAAATTGTTGAAAAACAATAATTTCATTGCAGAAATGGGCGTGGCGGTCGTACCGCCCCGGGCGAACCG
>DWLO01000463.1:0-20361 GCA_018245335.1 Dalla quadristriga | reverse complement strand
AGAGACCCATGCCCTGCAGTGGGCCGTTATGGGATGCAGTAAAGTAGTACTTATCTTTACTCTATTATTTACACTTCTAATTTGACAGGTGAACAGCGAAAGCTGACTATCCCCTCGTCATTGGGTTACGGCGAGCGAGGGGCTGGTAACGTGATCCCCCCGCACGCCACCTTGCACTTTGAAGTCGAGCTGATCAACATTGGAGACTCGCCCCCGACCACCAACGTGTTCAAGGAAATAGACGCCGATAAGGACAACTTGCTGTCTCGCGAAGAAGTGAGTATAGAGTTTGCGTTCCAAGCCATGGATACAGACAGTGACGGCGAACTGTCGCGCCAGGAGGTCAGTCCCTGCAAAGTTACTCGGTGGCGGGAATTTTAGACGGCCACTCGGTCTGTAGAAACACGATTAGTATGAGCCGCAGGGTTTCCGCATCCACTACTGTAGATAAAGTAGTAGTTACCTAATATTAATCAATTACCTACTGATATTTTCTTCTTATCCTTCTGCAAAATTCCTACACATAGTTTACAATGATCAAATTAAAGTTCACATAAATTCTTTTTGGGCAAATAATACAGCTACAATAAAGTTCCCTTCCACTCCACTGCTTATGTCTACAAAAGTAAAAATAATACTGTCTTGTACGTATTAACAAAATAATTAAAGCTTATTCACCGAGTTGGTAGGCTGCATAGTTATTATCTGGGCTTTGCTCCACTAACGCTAATTACTTTCAGAAGCACAGAGTCGGTTTCATTTTAAAATGCATTTATTAGCTACCTAGGAGCTGTATTACAAAGATGCATGCTCGGATTATAAATTATAGCACACGCAGACAATAACTATAAATATTTGCTCGTTTTCACGTAGCCTTATTTGAGAAAGTTGTTTCGTTGTCCCACAGGTGAGCGAATACTTGAAAAAGCAGATGGTGCCTAGTGACGGTGCCGAGATGAGTGAAGACGTCAAACAAATGCTCGAGAGCCACGACAAACTGGTCGAAGAGATCTTCCAGCACGAGGACAAAGACAAAAACGGCTTCATCAGCCACGAGGAGTTCTCTGGGCCCAAGCACGATGAGCTCTAAATTAGAAACACGTTATTATTATTATTATATATCATAATCTCTTGCAAGCTCAATACCGCGCATTGTGGGAAAGACTTTTAAGTGATTTTAGTGTTATATTATTAATATAATAATATTTATTATATAACCATACATAGTTTATTTGTGTATATATTATTTTGTACTGTAACTATCACCTACTATGCGATTCGTTTCTCAATTTCTGTTGCTTTTTGACCATACGTTTATGCGATCTATTTTCGTATCTTAAATTTATTGTGAAATCGTTGAACCAAGTCTCGTATTGAGTCTTTTGTACTTAGTTTACTTTTGTTGTTGGTGAATCTATGAGTTTGTTATAATGTTAAGGTAGTTACAATTATGTTATTATTAAAATACACCACAAATTACACTATGATAAACACTCTAGGATAACGTTTTCATGACTATAATATAAGAGGCGCATCATTATGTGAGCTAAGAAACCGTTTGTTATAAAGACAGATTATGTTACTGCGACATGTCAATTCTATCTTTAGGTATCACGCTTTATATATTTCACTTAAATAAGCTGCGATTGTGGCATCGATTTGAACTTTCTGAATGTAATCGTAGTCCATAGGCGACCTGCATATATTAATGGAACCCCAGTAGCTACTTAGTAAAACGGTAAAAATATATTATTTGGCTTCAGTTGATTTGTTTTGATGAATTATAGTGTATTCATTTTATTAGTGTTTACTTGCTCATTTTTGACAACTAAGTAAGTACAATATTACCTATTTTGTGAAGCAGTTCTGTAGTAAATAATTTTAATATAAGTTTTTAGTACTTGCAAATTTCATGACGACGATTTATTAATGTCACAACTCTTTGGTCACAACCATAATAAAAAGACTGAAACATTGTTTTATTTCAAATCAATACATTAACTGCAGTCTATTATGCATAGTATCCTAAAGTGGCTTCATAGTCTGTATACTTTCGTTGAACTGTTTAATAGCAATCGTTAGGTACAAATGCAAAACATTCATGCAAGTTTTGTATCATGTTAATGTGCGAATAGTCATAGAATAACATTTTTTTGTATGTATGAAGTCACGATAAGTAACTCAATTTAATAAATGTATTTACCGAAGTAAATGTGGTTTTTCATTTTAGTAATAGTTCCCTAATGGGTGATCTTTAAAACAGATTAAAACTATGAGCGCAATACAAATTAATTACATAAGTATATTAAGGTCATCATTCTTATTATTATCTACTGTTTAAATTTCCATTAAGCAGTAAACTTCGACACTATGTAGCAACGCTGAGTGTGCAATATGCTGTTGTATCGGCGATTTAAATAGTTCTCCAACGGTGTGCTAGTTACTCTAGACACAACCGAAGGCTATTATTACCTACTACTGCAGGGCACGGGTCTCTCCTCACAACTGAGGAAGCTTAGAGCGTACTCCACCACGCTGCTCCAATGCCGACTGGTGGAGATTAGTAGATAGAAGCTTAGATCGGAAGTTTAGATCCCGCTCGAAGGCCTCCGACAATGCTCAACGACTTATCAAACGATAGGTAACAACCGGGACCGACAGCTCAGCGTGCACTCCGAAGCACGGAAACGCTCAAGCAATATTGCCACTAGCGGTCACCCCTAGAAGTTTGATGATATAACTGCCGGCCTAGATCGGCGCGTTCAATTACAATTGACACTCGCCGCGCGACCATGAGTCGCACAGTCAGGAAATTATAAATTAAAAATATAAAAAAACATAATATATATAGGTATATAAATATATAAAAATATCCTACTTATTCAATAAATGAATACAAATTAAAAGGGCAACATTATTTGAGATTGTATGAAGTTGCAATAACTTGTGTTAGAATGTTTTACACTCATCTACTACCACCAACTAGCAAAGGCCGATTGGCCAAGCGCAGTGACTAACACCACACTATAGCAGCCACAATTAAACCCTGGCTACCCCAGTTAACCCAGTCTTCGGTCGCCCCGCTATTCCGGATTACGGCAGCGGCTACAATACAATCATAATAATCTTCAACAAAACCCATCAACGGCTCACTGCTGAGCACGGTTCTCCTCTCAAGGTGAGAAGCCATAGTCCACAACGCTAGTGCGGATTGGCGGACTTCACACGCCTTTGAGAACATTATGGAGAAGTATCAGGCATACAAGTTTCCTCACGATGTGTTCCTTCACCGAAAGCAGGTGACTTTCAATTACTTAAAGTACATTGGTGCGGAGACAGCTTAGTGATGGGTTGTCTAGGTAAGTTATAGGGGTAAGATAAACTAGCGTTTTCGAGCACTTCACTGCAGTTAATTATACTTCGTCTACTTTTTTATAAAAAAATTATAAGGTCATGTCTATTGCGCCCGTCTTGTAAGCTGGTCATTTTGTATTTATTAATGCGCTGTTCATAAGAACAGCGGTGGGAGATGGTGGATGAATTAAATGCAAAATATCTAGTAAATGATTCTTGAATATTTTCTATACGATTGATATGAATTGCGTACATTTAGTTCCAGGATGATGAAGCATACTCTACGTGGCTTCTAAGGTAATGTATAAGGTCATTTCTATATTTGTAGAAAAAAATCCGCTACTGTGTCGCTTTACAAAACCAAACATCATAATGCGACGTACATTTCAGATAGCTGTCTAAGGTAACACCAGTTCCCAATTTTATTGCTGCTAATGACAGGGTTTTTTTTCATGTCAACTGGATAGTGCTGAATTTTTTTGCATTGCAGTACCATATCGTTTGATTAACTCAAATTTAAAGAACTATCTAGGTATGTCGTTCGGTTGTATGAAGACTGGGTCGGAATTATTTGAAATGTTCTTATATGTTTAAGTCATTAGCAAATAGTGTGAGTTTACAATGATTTACCATGCTCCATCTAGACATGTATGCAATCTTGGTATTGGGCAAATCCTGTATAATTTTCAGTCCGAAGGACTACTACTGACACCTAGTATAACTAAACTGAAACTATGGTCAATGGAATGATAACTTTAGCTTCTACAACCTCTCAATAGATGTCACTAGTTAGTATCCTAGTGCACAGATTAAAAATATAGCGATGAGTTTCTCACTGTTGCGCTGAGGCACCCTGTCTAGACTTGATATTTTTACTTTATACCAAAAATTATAATAGTAAAATTATATAAAGAAACTTGATTCACTACATCAGCTTCTATTAATATATAATCTGTCTGTGAACTATACAGATGTAGTACACCAGTAAGACCACACAATGATACAGACAGTATATATACAGGCTGTCCCGTAAGCTGTGGACCAACGGCATGTGGGTCATTCTGCACGAGAAACACAAAATTTTATTATCCGTTTATAAGTGTACTATCTCTAATGAAAGATATATAAGACAAGATTGGACTTTGTGGCTGTCGAAGTAAAAATAATGTCAGATGTGCATAAAAGTTAGTGGAAGGCACTTTGAGAAATTATTCTAATAAAGTGATACCTACATAGGAAATACTTTTTTCGTAAATATCTACTTTTGTTTTATTGTAATTCCACTTGAAAAATGCTGAATGATTTTGCTTTATGATTAAAAATATCTTTTTACTTGTTGAACTAACAGAATACCTGTATGTATTTGATGTGATGGGAGGAGTTTTTAAATGACAGTTCCAAAAGGCTATAATACAATTTATTAACTCAAAGTTTCATTCAAATCTGGTTTCACATTGCTATTTTAATTTAAAATTAATTAGCATATGTTTTAATTTTTATGTTAGTGATAATTACATTTTAATAACGACAATTGAATGCTTAGTTCAAAAAAATAAAAAATAAGTAAAATAATACTTAACTTAAATAATACTTGATTAAATTATTTAAAAACGTTGTGTACATAGTATAAGCATTTCAACAAAATGATTAAAACATTCATATTTTTAAGCTTAGAAAAACGATAAAATTTTGTGTTTCCCGTGCAGAATGACCCGCTGTATCACCCACATGCCGTTGGTCCGCTACCACAGAGTACTTTGTATTATCACTATTTACGGGACAGCCTGTAGGTATATATATATATATATATATAGTGTAATCTAAGCAAATGTTCGTGTCACCGACTTTTCCTTTCGTAAATATCGTAGTTAATTATTTTGCTGAGCTCGCGCTCCCACACAGGCCGGTCGTATTTCGCGTCTAATCGTATTTAAAATGTTATCTAACAAACATTTGGTTGCGATTTGTTCTATAGCATTGTGTTTCAATATTGCTCTACTAGCTGTATTCGTGAAATTTAACATAGGGGAACATTGTTACATTACTATCGACAAACACCAGGAAGCTGTTGCCGTCATCCCTGCAAACTTCCTCAGTTTCGGAATTGACACTTCAGAAATTCAAAATTATGGTAGAATAGATTTTGCCAAACCAAGATTTCGACAACTAGCGGGTGCTTTGGCTCCAGCAAGATTTCGGCTGGGCGGCACCATGTCTGAGCGCCTCATCTTCAGTGCTGAAGACATACCCTCGGTATCGTGTAAACACTGCTCCGTCAAGAACACTACCAAATCCGTTTGTTCAGCGATAAAGAAACTATGCAGACATAAATTTTTACCATTTTTCCTCATGACTGGTGATAAGTGGTCAGAAGTAAATGAGTTCTGCAAGGAAGTCGGAATAAAGTTACTATTTAGCTTCAACTTGTTAATTCGTGATGATCATGGCTGGAATAGTCACAATGCCGCCGAGTTGCTAGAGTACTCAAGGCAGAAAGGGTATGAAATAGACTGGCAACTGGGTAACGAACCTAACTCCTATCCACACAATTTTAATATAAGTATCAATCCACAGACATTGGCACATGATTTTCATAAACTTCATAAACTCCTCAACCACTATGGATATGAAAAGTCTCTGTTAGTTGGTCCAGACACTACACGACCCCAACCAATGAAAAAAAGCCTTGAATTTATGATAGAATTTCTAGGTAATGGTTCCAATTTCATTAACGTTAGATCCTGGCATCAATACTATCTTAATAGCAGAACTGCAAAACTGGAAGACTTTTGGAGTCCTAACACTTTTGATTTGCTTGAAGAGCAAATCCAAACAATGAAGAATCACACTGCTAATTATAATCACATCCCTATGTGGTTGACAGAAACTAGCACCTCGTATGGAGGTGGGGCACCAGGATTATCTAATTCATATGCTGGTTCACCTTTATGGATTGACAAGCTTGGAATGGCCGCGAAATATAACATTACAACAGTTATAAGACAAAGTTTTTTTGGTGGAAATTATAGTCTGATTGATGACCATTTGGAACCTTTACCCGACTGGTGGGTAAGCATTTTATATAAGATGGTTGTTGGGAATAAAGTACTAAATGTTGAATGCAAATGTTCACGCTTTCAAAGAATGTACGCTCACTGTACCAATAGGCATTATACAAATGACACCACAGCAATTACACTGTTTGCCATCAACTTGGAGCTGGATAAAGCCCGGTTCCTGCTTAATGGTACGGCATTACGGGGAAATAATCTGAATATAGATGAATTCATTATAAGTGCTCCTTCAAACAACAGATTTAGTAAGACAGTGCTGTTAAATGGTTGGCCATTGTATTATGAGTCATCCATGCCAGATCTACAGCCTAATCACATTAAATATGGTAACCATGTTTCCATGCCTCCATATTCTATTGGTTTTTGGGTAATAAAAAACACATCTTTAAAAATATGCCAATAATATTATAATAATTAAAAGTGTATTAATAGGTTGTAACAAACAATGCAGATTAATTTTTAAATACATTCCAATGATCTTCATTAGGACTAGGATATTTTAGACCCACCATTACAGTAATGCATTTTTTAGACATACAACTAACAAATGAGTTTTTGTATAAAATATTGAACAACTTAATAATTATAGCATATCTACTTTTATATGGAACAATTATTATTAGTAGGTATCGTCTATGGTCGAAAAAGTAACAAAATTCAACTAAGAAAAATGCTTTTCGTTTATATAATTGGTTAAAGCATTTTGTATGGGGAAGTATGTTCAATTTGCATTTTCAATGCCAATGTAACATACACATGATCTTTTTGTCTGCACATCTATGGGACAGTACTGATTGATTGATAATTTCAGTTTCATGCCTTTTCATTCTCATAATACTAAAAAAGGTATAATAATTTTGGATGTTCATGTATGTAGTGATATTATTATTATCTTTGGTATTTATTTCTGTTTATATTCAATATGACCTATGGGACCTATTTCCGTTGAGAATAACTATACTATTTAATATTAGGTTGCTGTGGTGTATTATACTAAAATTACATTAAAAGGCTTATTAATAAAATGAAGCTTCAGTACTCACAACTTTTAGGAGTACATTATTTAGATCTGATACATCTGATCTGATACTGATAAAACCAATCAATGGGTGCAAAGTTAAAAGATGTCTTTACACAATGGTAAGTGACTTTTAAATGGTAATTTGGAATTGTAATACATGTATATTGTATATAAATTAAATGTACCAGTATATTGTTTCATTATGGCTATTGCCGGCGACGTTAGATCTACTTATCGAACCATTATTGATCGGCAATAATACACTACTGAAGTGCTCGTGGTCGCGTGGCGAGTGTCAATCGCGACTGATTGACCACTAGTTAAAAAAAATCTTGAGCACTTCCATGCTTCGGAGGGCACGTTAAGCCGTCTGTCCCGGTTGTTATCGTCAGATAACAGTCTTTAAGCCTTGTCGGAGCGTTCGGGTGGCCTGAAAAACTTCCGACAGTCTGGTTGGCCACTAACTCCTCCACCAATCCGCATTGGAGCAGTGTAGTGGAGTATGCTCCAGGCGCCCTCAGTTGTGAGGAGAGACCCGTGCTCTGCTGTGGACCATTATGGGTTGCAGCCAATACACTACCTACAACTCTACGATCTGTAGTGTTTGGTCATTGGTGTATATAATGTATGTGCTTCGTTTACCATTGTGAAAAAGATGGCCGACATGACTGCTTAAAAGTTTGAATTCATTTGCACAACGTATAACGCTGGAAATCGCTATTTTGTAGATGACTTCTCTTTCTTTGCGCCCATTGATATTGTATTAGGTACTTACTAAGTATTATGTAAGATGTCATCTGTTATTTTATTTTTCAATTCGTTTTTATACTTATTGAAGATTGAGAAAAAATTTCATAATAATTAGGTATGTGTGTGGATTTCTCGAATAAGCTGCAATCTCTACATAACATGTTTGACCTGACAGCTTTATTATACCTAATTAGTTAATCGTTATTCCTAATGAGTAGTGACAAATCGCCTCGTTCATTGCTCAAGGAGAATTCTGCATGTGACTTTGAACCACATGCCATCTCTAGATAACAACATGTAGTAGTGTATTATATTTATATGCCTCAATGATTGAGCCTTTATCTTATTGGGTAGTACTTGTAGTTTACAATCATTGGTTTGTTGATGGCATTATTTTGTGTAAGTAAAAGTATAGCTATTTTTTTTTCATACACTTATTCCTACACGGCAGGGTAAAAGATTGATAATGTGCAATAGTATTCATAAAAATAAAGTGTGTCAGCTGTACCTACCCAAAACTGATTTTATCAAGTATAGTCTACCTACATAATAGTTTAATTCTGATATGCTGTGGTTCTGTTCTGTTTAATTGTTATTAATATAAGATCAGACAAACAATTGTTTTCATGACAATAATGTAATCACAATGTTACTCGAACAGATTTTATTGTATTTTATTGTATTCGTTACATAGGTAATAATTTTATTCAATAATATCAAACCAGTGCTACCTATTTAGTATTTGATACAAATGAAAGCTCTATCATGTTTTTTTGCCAAAAGTGCTTAAACGCATTCCATTATATTGATTTACAACTATACGAATTGATTACTTAGACCTTTTTTTTATTAAGTATAAAATAAGCGCGCACAATTTGTATTTGGCTAGCAAAGTACTGCAGACTCTACTGTAAAAAAAATGCTGTTTACTCTGTTTAGAAAATATTTAATTATTCATAAATGGAGGACGGACGTGAAATACATATTAACTAGTGCTTAAGTAGGTAACTTACTTACTACTTACTTACTTATATATATATATATATGTAGTAAATATTTTATATTCTTATATTTGTCTTTACAGTTTATTTTATATACCTATTTCTTATAAATATACGTTTGTTTATTGATTAGACTTGTACTAGATTTTACCCGCGGCGCCGAGGGGGGGTGTCTGTTAATCCTCGGAAGTGTAAACTGATTTTGATGGGCAGTTCGAGAATGCTGGCTAGGATCAATGTAGTAAATATGCTCAATATCCGTTTCAATAACAATGTTATTGCAATGGGTACCACAGCCAAAAATCTCTGTAATGCACGCTATCCATCGGGCGAAACGCCAAACGGCCAAACGCAGGCACGCTCGGGGCACGTGATGGATTAGATGCGCGGGCGCGATACGCGATACCGCTGCGTCAGCGTTGGCTGGGTCGCCATGCGAGGTGCATGGTGTAGGTTGAAATTGAATAGTAAGACACGTACGTTCCGAACAAAGGTTATATTATGACTCATAAAATACCACATTACTTCATTCTTACTATCCATACCATACTACCATTTATAGTTAAAAATATGGCCATAAGAAATCTAGTAGCAGAATTCTTAACTAAGTCAAGTATTCATTGATGTTTACAGCAAATAGTTTGTTATTTGTTAAATTGAATATATGTCCGTAATATATTGTCGAGGTAAAACAGATACTGTTTATGCGATAACCGTATGATCAATTTTAATTGACTGAATTTTAATTTATCGAGTGATGTAAGTTTCATTACCCTCCATATACGATAAATACTTTAAAAGTTTAAGACAAATTCTATCTTTACGTATTAATACAATGATGCTTATTATAGTTGTGAATTTGTGGTGCCTAAATGTAAGACTGATTAAAATAACAATAAACATATTGTTCTTTTTATGTGATGCAATATAATATTATAAGTGGTGGCCATATTTCTACTTTAAGAAAATGTGTCTTAAAACATGAAATAATTTTGCTGTTTCTTCTCAGCAGTAAGTAATTACTTGGAAAACAGATACAAAATGAAACTTAAGTTTTTAATTATAGTTCATTTGTTTTTTTAGCATTTTCACAACAACAACAGCCCAGCACAAAGTGTTCTTTAATCAAAAAACCATAATAATAAAATAATTCAGCGTTCATAATGATTTGAACAGCTTGGTTCAGATGTGTGTGAAGGTTCCTCGTATGTGTTGTAGCTCCGCCAAACAGTACTGCAAACAGGCAGACATATTTTAACTTTTATAATAATATTGTTCAGATAATCTAATCATAAATGTTCAAGATTTGAAAAATGCAGTGTAGGAAACCACAAGAACATGTTTTTTTTAATTTTGAATTTTAAAGAAAGATGGTAGGTACCTACGTTATTTTTTCTCCACAAGCTGGCTTTTTTGGATCTTCACTTTCGTTAAATATTCCATAGATCAACTCCAGAATAAGTCGCGAGGACCACTTTCATTCTACGTATTTAACGTTGAAATGGGTCGTTTGTTATTGTGATATCGTACTACAAATAATTTTTCATACACGTTGACAAGGGCTTTGTAGAAAATGATCGTAGATTGGTAGAATATATTTTTTTTGCATCTGAGATCGTAGATCGTAGATTTTTAGAATATACTTTTTTGTATCTGAGATTTGTATTTGAGATGTTTATTGAAAATCAATTATTTAAATTTTGAACAAACGGGTAGGTACTACTTACCTATTAATGCAGTGAACAATATATATATATATATATATATATTATTTTAAATTAATACCAGTTTATCCTATTATGTAAGAATAAGTTTTCAGATTTATCCTTTGTATTTTACGGTTTGCCAATTTGGGCTGAATATAATATTAAGGAAAGTTTATTGTTATTGTCTTGTTAAATACTAGCTTATTGTTAAGTGCTATTACATGTAATATTACTTCGTGCCTTCCTTGTACCTAACGACTTACCGGTGACTTTTTGTACAGCGCTTTTTATAAATTGTTATAACTCTTTCAGTAAGTAGGTAGGTAAGTACAAATATATTTATATAAGAATGTTCCGTTTTTCTCAATTTGACTTACGATTAACATCGTAGTTTGCGTAAATATTTAAAATCAGCATAGCAAACGCACTAATTTGTTCGCAAAACCGCTAAAAAGGCTTGAAATAGGCATAGGCATGTGAAACAGTTAAAGCTGCTTCTGACCTAAGTATTATGCAGTCAACTTTTTTTTTACTGTTACATCATTATTATGTTAGCTACGATACTAATCATAAGTAAAGTTAAGATAAACCACGTAGATAAACAAATTATAGCTATGTGATAATAAATATAGTTGGTAGGGTAGATATTAGGTACCTACCTGTTTAAGACGCATTTTGTAACAGAAGTTGGGCAGTTTTTTGATAAATAATATACTTACCGAAGTAATTACTTAATTAAGAATTTGTTTACGTAAATTATTCTAAGTATAGAACGGCCTTGCGATACTGCCTTTCTTTACCAAGTATAAAACAGGGTTCCTACTATGTCTTCACATGAACATTACAACATTCACAACCCATCAACAGCCCACTACCAAGCAACAACCTCATTTTAAAATAATAAGGGTTTAATTTAGGCCATAGTGCACCACGCTGGCCAACTGAGAGTTGGACAACATGGTGGCCATATATACTATATTATGTAAGTACATAATATATATTGATGTTGTCTTCACATACCAACGTATAATTCGATTTAACTTGTGCCAACTTCACTAAATATCAACTTTATCATCGTTTGTTAATCTGCAATGAACCAGCTCAAAGCTGGCAATTGTGTGGAATCGGACCAATCGATCGATCATCGATCGATGGTAGAATGGATTAGACGACGTCGATCGACACTTTCTACCAGACCAATCGATCGATGTTATAATGTATTAGTCGACGTAGATCAATACTTTCTACCAGACCAATCGATCGATCGATGGTAGAATGGATTATTCGACGTCGAAAACGGTCGCATCCAGAGTCTTCTGCGTTTGCGTCTCCGTAATAATAGTACAAGAAACATCGTACTGGCCAACAACAACGCGTCCTCTTGTGAATACATTTCGAAAGAAACTGAGGGAAAATGGCCAGGGGATCAACGTCAACTGATGCCATTTAACCGGCAATCGATCGATTGGTTAGTTGAACGGTATCCGTCGATCAATTAAAGCTACGCGTCCTCTTGTGAATAAATTTCGAATGAAACTGATGGAAAATAGCCAGGGGATCAACGTCGACTGATACCATCGACCGGCAATCGATCAATTAGTTAGTCGAATGGTATCCGTCGATCAATTAAAGCTACCAGACCAGTCGATCAAATTCGATCGACATTGACCGATGCGGTTGATCGACTGGTAACACCCTTACGGCTTACATTTCGGGTAGAAATGCAATATTAAGTAATTCTTTAAAATATTTACAAGTAAGTATGGAAGAGCGAGGAAATTATGTTTAAATCCGTTTTGTACTCTTCATTCTGTAAACATTATCCAGTAAAATCTTTTTTATAGTTACTATTACATATAAGTATATTAGTAGGTACAAGGAGAAAATAAAGCTTAAAAGCTTCTTGTACATTTAATGTAACTAAAGAATAAGAGTTACAAAATGTGATTATAAGCCATCTGAAGTAATTGCTTCGCTGTTACTACCCGTTTGCTAATTTACCGTTAATCATTACCCAAAGCCTGTTTATTTACATAAGTAACTAGTTTTAAAATAAAGTTACTTAACTTTAAGGAGCTTTGAGCTTTAATCGTATTCTAAATGAACACGCTTAAAATGTATGTCCTTTTAATGTTGAGAAAATAAAGTCAACGTTTTCCTGCTGTCTTTTTGTTTTACTGAAGCCACTTTAGTCCTGAACTCTTTGATAACACCTAGTCGGGTCATAAGTTCTGTCACAAATACAAACACTTCATTAAATAACTTTTGTAGCTAAAACTAGCGGGATGGATATACAATGGGTGGGGGCCCGTGCCCCTCAGACCCTCCCTCTATATTTTACTTTTGCTGCACGAGAAACTTACACAGTCAAACCTATCTCCATATACCTAAGGTAATAGGCGAACCTACCTAAACCTATCACCAAGCGTAGCTGGATGGATATAAAATGGGAGGGGGGCGGACTGCGACCCTCGCCCCCCTTTATTTAACTTTTGGTTCACGAGAAACATGCCCAATCAAATCTTTCCATAGGCACAGGCTAACCTATCACTAAGCGTAGCGGGATGGGTATTCAATTAGCAGACCCCCCTCCCCCTACACTTAAGATACTTTAAAAAAAAAAAAACCCGGTCAACTAAACTTTATCCTACCTACGTAGCGGGATGTGTAGTTTAAATGTAGGATATACAAAATTTTACGAAGACAAGTCGAGGGTACAGCTAGTCCCTAATATATTTTTATAATGTCGATAAATTCATTATTTTTAATGAATATATTCTGGAAGAGCAAATGGCATCTAGATTTCGTTGCATCTACCTATTTATTTTTAAGACTTATAGAATATAGTTTTAATACAATAACAACCGACGTACATTTTGATGTATAGTTTTGATTTTGACGCGGATTTTATATACATGCATAAATGAGCTCAGTACAATATTGGTTATTGTACTAAATGCATCAGTAAAGAGTGAAATAAGTGGCCGTTGACATCCCTGATAAATTTCCGGATGAGGAGGAAGCTATGATCCATAGACTATCACTGCGTTCATTCATTCGGGTGTGACCTTGTTAGAAACCTCATTGGGTGTGACGCTGTAAAATTCAGTAGGAACAGCAACTATCCATTCGAAAACGCGACGCACGCTAACTTTTCCCTGGGTCCCTATAAAGGCTCTATTAGGCTGGAGCAACAACATGCGGAATGTAGCTAGCTACTAATATAGTAATCTGTGGCGGCATGTCACTCAATTGTGGCATGCGACGTCATGCATTGACGCCGTCAGCTCTCTGAGAATTGTCACAGCGTAAGAAGGATATTTATAGGCTGTGGTATTATATTCTGTGGCTAACAGTCACATTTTAACCTATTTTGTTAAGTATTGTGGTGATTCAAAAGTTCGACGCCCGTTAGTAAAATGAGCATAATATTTTGTTTGACCGTTGTTTTATTCACTTCGGTGCGTTGTGACGAAGAAAAGGTTACTCTTTCGCCAGGTACGTGTAAACAACTATAATTTTACCGTATTCTAATTAATTGAAGGATGGGTTGGGTCTTATCACTCTTAACCTTCACATCTAGCACAGCGATTGTTGTTCCTTCATTCTTATTGGTGTATCCTCTCTTTTCTGTGCTTCGTACCTTATGTTAACAATAAATGGGGCAATGTGGAATCCACAACTTTTTCAACTTCAATCCTTTCTATTAGGCCAAAACTCTAAGTGCACTTGTATCCTGTTTGTGCTTACCTTCCAAACTTATCTTAGCCTTAATCCTTAAACTATAATTAATGTTATTATTATACATTTGTTTTAGAGGAATTTAAATGCTCCTTACCAGATGTGACCACCCTTGATGACAATCTTGATGTAACAAGATTCAGATCTGACTTCTCCAAGATATCAGAGGTAATTGCTTATTTTAATGTGTATAAATAAAGTAATAATAATATTATATTTATTTATTTTGATTCTGAATATATCCATATTTGTATTTTAGGTCAAGTTTCCTGGACTAATTGGACCTCTAAATGAGAGATTAATATGCAAGATTAAATGTATAGATGGAAATTGGGTTGGGCCTCTGTGTTCTGATACAGCAGGTTAATATTTAAGGTTAAATAAACTTTTCTATAAGTATAATTTTCTTACATAAATCTTCTTTTTGCTACTTTTCAAGGTCTCTTCTGATTTTACTCAAACTATAAAATCAAACCCAAGGTTTCAGTTCAATACATCCTTATTTCTCTCAATCCTCTACTTAGGTTACCTACCAATATTCTATAGTAATAAATGCTGTACTCTATTCCAGATGGCAGGTTTCAACCAATACTTAGGGAGTGTTTGTATCGTCATGAGCACCCTCTGCTGGCTATTTCATTTAAAAATTCATCAATTGAAGTGAGTAAATAAAATGTATGCTATGGAAATAAATGACCTATGAAGTCAAAGTCTAAATTATGCAGTGATTAGGACAAATAAATAATTGTGTCACATTTTGGTGAAACTATTGACTGTGCATTATGCATGCTCAAAGCGACATATAATCTAATTAAAGCTAGGTATACAAAAAAGCGACCTTGATCGACGGCGAATCCCACGCGACCTTAGATAAAGTGCAGGGTGTGGACATGTAAATTGTGATTTTATGTCCCTGGCAGTAGCAGGGCTTTGATCATTACAAATCTGAAAATTCACTGGTTTTCAGCGATGTCCCTGCCGCGTGAACGAGGGCCATGATTTGCGCCACTACAATTGATAAACTATAATAATATTTGGCGCGTATTTCGGAAAATGCATTGATCTTATCCATGAAAAATTACTCTGGCCTATTTAGGTTTTTCTATTGTGGTTAATTAGTATGCAATCAAGCGTTATATATTTTTAATTCATAATATGTGCATGTGTAGGCTGCAGCAGGATGAATTATTTGGAGGTGGTAAGGTGAACTATGCATTTCGTCACTGTAGTTCGAAAAGACACTAACTCGACATTTGGGCGGTAATGCCGATGAATGCCGCGAGATTCACTGTTTTTTTTCTGCAAATTACTCCCCAATTTGCATGCAGCATTGTTTTTATTTTATTATGTGTGAAAAGTCATTGAGTACATGTGTTGGACCCTTAAACTAAGGCAAAATGACCTAACTTACTTTGTTCGTTTTTACGTTCTTAAAATGTAATGAGCTGTACTTACTTAAGTCAACTTGGTGATTTATGAAAATGAAAATAAAAAAATAAAATAAAAATAAAATTTCATATTGAAAATATGAAAGCGAAAACTAACTAACTGTATTTGGTGATTTTCTGATCCATGATCAAAATTATTCACATCGGTTTATCTATATCTTTAAAACGAAGTACATAATAATACTTTTGGTTGATTTAACAGAAGCGTAGACGTGTTCTCTTTAAGATGAAACCATACATTCGGAAATATCTACTGCCAAACAAAAGTTATAGGGCGAACCGCGACCGTCCTATTTTGTGAAGTTTCCCGTGCTTCTCCAGTACATTTCGTTTCCAATATCCATATCTCAAACTTGACACTGACAAATGCACAAGACGTGCGACGCCATATTACAGAAAAAAAAAAAAACAATTGATATTATTTTTTCTTCAATCGGTCTTTTTCGAGTTAGTGAGTTCTGGCTCTATCGTGACGATATTACAAAAGGCTTGGTCTCTGTGTTTCTAAAGTATATTTAACCTAATTGGAATCATGTCTTATGTATATTTTTATGATTTCTTATTTTCAGAAAGAAACACATTTCCCCCATGGTTCAATAATAACAGCCAGGTGTAAGCACTTCGGACTTTATAAAATGAAAGGAGAAAGTGTCTTGCGATGTGAAAATGGCGAGTGGATACCCAAGTTACCAGAATGTGTCCCTACTACAGTTGTTACAAATTTTACAGGTAGGAGTTGGTTTTTGTTATTCTACTGCATGTATCCCACAGGAACTGCATTTTGTCGGGATAAAAAGTACCCTCCGGCCTATAAATCTTTATCTCGTAAAAACACGTCGATCCGTTGCTCTGTTGCAGCGTGAAGGAAGGACAAACCAACCAAGAAATTTTCATATTTATTAATTTTATAAATATGAAAATTTGGTTATAAAAGATATCAAACCCTTGGTATTATTTTTAAGAAACCAAACATTTTAGCAGCTTTCTTCACAGTTGCGTAATTTGCGTATTTATGGTTATTTATTATTATGAATTTGTCAAATGAGCAAATACTCATCCATTTCACTGTTTTACCAAACCACTATCTCAAAGCAACATTATATGTATTGTTATCTATATAGTAGTCTTTTTGCCGCGCACGCGTATATTGTGGGATGAGCTTAAGTCTGAGGTTTTCTTGGGGTTCATCAAAAAAAGCGCAAAAAGACCTCTCCTTCAAGGCCGGCGACGCATTGGCGACTCCTCTGGTGTTGGCTCCTCTAGTGGCACATAGACGACGGTGACCACTTACCATCAGATGGCATATAATAGTGGTGGCACGGTTAGCAGTCAGGCCCGGTAGTTATTTGTAGGTATTAGTCGTTAAGCCTTTCCTTTTAGGCCTTTTTGCGGCCTATTGACTTCCGACACTCAGCTATTAACCCCTCCATAAATCCGCTCTAGAGTAGCGCGGTGAAAGTACGCTCCAGACCTCTCTAGTGGAGAAACGAGACAGGTAAACTAAGGGGTTGTATCGAATATCTATGCAGATGTTCTAGCACTATTTCTTTACAGGAGACGCGCCACCAACAATCCAGTACGTGGTAGTGAGCGGGTCGGCGGTAGTGGAGCATACTGGCGAGCTTTACGTGTTCCCAGACAGCACGGTGTGGCTTAGTTGCGTCTCGCCGCGCGCGCTCGGCGACCCCGAGTGGACTTGGACGCAGGCGCTGGGGCAACATAGTGCAGGTAAGAGCCTGTCGAGTGCCTATATAAAAAAAAAACGATATATACAGCGTCACTCGTTCGGCTAAACGAAGGCTAAGCGTTCTTTGATAAAACAGTGTTATTTATTTCGTTACATATCGTTCAGTTTAGCGTAGCCGAAATTTAGTTACTATGATTTTCATCGTTCAGATACTCGTCAAACGGGTGACAACTAGCGTGCTTCGTAACAAAAGTGCAGACAAAATAACTTTGTTTTTCTATGCGAATGCGATGAATTTAGTCCTACCAGGCCAGCCAAGTCGTTCTGAGTGGAGACCCCTGCTCAATGAGTGGGCAAGTGATGGATTGAGACAATATGTTCGTAATTAGTACAATTATTTTTTGCTTCCAGTTTCTTTGTAGCTCGCAATCACAGAATGAATAATAGTACTGCTCTATCTATACAGAAAAAAACTATTTTGTTAAGTATAAAAGTGTAAGTTGCGACTGTTGGGAGTGACATTTATCTTAAAAAGTACTCTTACCTCAGTTGGTCCAAAAGAGTCTTTAGATCCTTATGAGACATAGAATCGATTGGCCTCAAAAAATTATTTTGTGTAAACTGACCATTTTCTTACTGACTGATTTTTTTTTTCCAAAATCTGTGAATGCAGGTCAAAATAACTGTTAAATATGGTCTCCTCAGAGCGTTTTCCCGTAGGTTAAGGTACCTACCCTTACTGCCCCGTCTCGCAAATCGACCCTGTTTAAAAGTCATTGCATTTTTGTTTAATGGCTTGACCGATTAACCTTTTAACCAGATGGTCCGTCCGATCGCATGTCTTCTCTTATAAGTCACTAGAAGACAAATTATAAATCGGTGTTCAGTCTCCGAGTCGTAATAATTTGCGATCATAAGATATAATTCGATGCTTTGACCTTAAAAATGGTAAGTACTACGTCCCACATACGACCAGTTTGTCAAGGTCTTTTGCTCGTTGGCCTTGCTAAGTAAATCCAATTTCGGATTTCAAAGTCATTCTTAATTCTTCATTTCTTCATTATACATTATGAATTGTCTTTTTTGTTCCAGCTTGGTCCCCCGACGACGGAGAGAGGGAAGTCCACTACCGGTTGGTGTTGAGCAAGATGTCTCCGCGGCACAGCGACCAATACACCTGCACCGCGCCAGGTGGCCACACAAACACGGTGCTCATTAGAGTTGTTAGTGAGTCTTGCACTTTGTTTACTAAATGCTCGAACACGCAACTATTTCAATAACGTGACCCTGTTTTTGATGTGATGAGAACAGCCATGCATTCCCACCAACCACTGCTGCCCATGGACGTCTGTGGAAAACCACAAATAGAACTGTGTGAGGGTCTGTTAGTTTGTCCAGTCAGTATTAGGTGTTAATATTAGTTGGTTAGTATTCGTTAGTATACGCTTGAAACCGCCGTGTGGTGACAGCAGAACAGGATACAATTATCACCACCTCTCCTCTTCCCGCGGGTGTTGTACGTGGCGACTAAGGGAATATAATGGAGTACGAGCAGCGATCTCTGTGCAGCAACTGCCATCTACTGCGATCACCAACCTGCGTGCGCAGCGTAATTATTACGGGAAATCCTCCTATTAGGCCTTTAGTTCAGCAGTGGACTATTATAGGCTCTTGATGATGATGCTTTGTTTGGAATGTGGGAGTTAGGGCTGTTGTAATATTTTTGTCCTGATAGTAACTAATAGTAATTGCCCACTTATTAATCTTGAGTATGTTAGTCTATTCGAATCTTGTCACAGATGCGGATGAGAATGTTAAGCCGCGCCGTTTCCGGCCGGCAAGTGTTAAGCAATCGGTTGTTATCGTCTGATAACAGTCGTTAAGCCTTGTCGGAGGCCTTCGGGCGGCTTGAAAAACTTCCGACACTCGAGCTAGCCACTAACCCCTCCACCAATCCGCATTGGAGCACCGTGGTGGAGAATGCTCCAGGCCTCCTTAGTTGTGAGGAGAGACCTGTTCCCTGCAGTGGGCCAATATGCCTTGCCTTGCGCAGATGCGTTGCTATCAATGAGGACTTGAGTTTCCTATATTTCCATTTCTAATTTATTTTATAATGTGAATACACAAACGCGCATGTAGTTCCACCTACTACTAGCGAACATGGGCATCTGTAGAATACTTCTAATAGGTCTGTACTAGGGGCTAATTAATTAGTTGGTGTTGTTAGCGCTTTCAATTGATATTATTAATTGAATGTTTTCGCAGCGGTCGTCTGCCCCGCGGTAGACGCGTCGTCGCCTAGGCTGCGACAGTTCGCGCAGGGCAATCGGCTCGGCCACGCGGTGCACTTCAGCTGCCAACCGGGCTTCCACCTAAACGGTTCCTCGATCGTTACCTGTATGGGTGACGGTAAGTTCGTTCTATGGCTATTCGCGATTGCATTTTATGATTTTTTTTTGTGAATAAGACAGCACTCTTATACTAGAGTCGACCACCTTAGTCCTCAACGGTAGCAAGTATCTCCGGCCAGCTTCGAACAGGACCATTACTAACCACTACTAACCGGACTATCACTAACA
>DWLO01000462.1:0-20364 GCA_018245335.1 Dalla quadristriga | reverse complement strand
AAGCAGACGGGTTCACCGATGGTTAGTGGTCACCATCTCCTATGGAAAACCCACTAAACCATAAGAGTCGTCAATGCATCGCTGGCTCTTTTTGCGCCCCTTTTGAAGAACCCCATGTCCACTGAGAAAATCTCAGATGGGCTCATCCCACAATATAAGTGTGTTCGGCAAAGAAGATTGCGCGAACCGTTTCGTGGAGGACCGCCACGGATCCAGTTGGTGCGGATAAAACCTCAGTCTTCGGCGAGTGGTGCGATGGAGGAATGGTGATTGGCATCATATCTTCTAGTTCCTGGGAGCACATACCATTGTAGAGCCGGTAGAACACGCAGATGGAACCTATGTCCCTCCGTAAACTATGGGGTTCTAACCTATGAGTAATTCTGGAATTGTTGACGATTCGCACCGCGCGTTTTTGTATGGAGTCAAATGGGTGAAGCTGGTGCTGTGGTGCTCCTGCCTAAAGGTGGGCAGATTATAGAACAGAAGCAAGTGCCCCGCAGTTCACTGCTTTGCCTTGTTTAGGACGCTCAAAATCTTCTATTTCCCTGGAGCACTCAACATTGTAGAGCCGGTAGAATTGTGACCATAATTTCAAATATATTAAAGGTTACGTTTCGTCACGGCGACTATATTTAGCTGGAATAACCCGCTCCGCTGAGTAAATATGGATCTAGACTCGGCGGTGTGACGTCGATAAATTATGTATGACGTCAACGTAGCGTTATGAAACACCTGCGTTCCGAAGCGTATTACTCCAATATTAACTCAATCTGCTGCTGACATTTCAACTTCATCATCAACCTATCACTGTTTGCGGCTAAGTATGGGTATTGGCGCATAATGAAAACGGTTCATGCCTTAGCGTCCCACCCTGGATGATGTGGGTTGGCACACTTCACTTTTTTTGAAAACGTAATATAAAATTGTTATATACTTCAGTTTATTAGATTAGATATAATATAGTAATTCACATCGATAATGTTTATGTATGTGTATTGTGTATGTAGGTATACTATTATGTATGTGTGTTATGTATATATTATATATAACTAATGGTGTTTGTGCGCCTCATTTCCATAGTCCTTTAGGGTTGACTGGTAGAGAATACCGCTAGGCATTAAGTTCACCCATTGTGATTCTTAATTTAAGGTTTTTGTTTACAATAAAGAGTAAATCAATAAATAAATTTAATATATACATTCAAATATCTTATTATCTTAGACGACTCAGTGGCGCGTTGGAGAGTGACCCTGACTGACGAACTGGGTCCCGGGTTCGATGCCCGGTCGGGGAAAACATTTGTTTGGCAGATGTATTTTTGTACTCGGGTTTGTGTGTGCAAAATTGTATTGTTTTCTGTATGTGTCCGCCACCCGCCACACAAGGAATCCTAGTGAGGGAGTATGAGTGTGTGTTTATTTATTTTCGGAACAGTTTTTTTTTTTTTAAATAATTTAAAAATAACTGTTTTATTGATATACTATAACCTATTGCCAGCGGCATCGTACGCGTGGAATTTAACTCACATTAAACATTGGACACTTTAGTTCCTATATCCGTTCTTATCTGACGTATCCTATAAACTAACACCTTGCCAAATTTCAGCTTCAAGGACAAGTCGTTTTCGAGATTTCGTGTTTAATCAGTGAGTTATAGATCAATCGATGTCATTGTGAACATCCTTGGTTCGTACATTGTAGTGCGTAACCAATAATCTTCCTACAAAACCAAAACCATTTATCAGAATCACACATTGTCATTCGTTGTCCGAACCCCATAGCAGATTTCACTTTCACACATCAACGAGCAACGGACAAAGCTTAAAACAAAATAAAATCCTATTTTACGCCAGCAGATGGGTTTGTTAATAAAAGAGTTTGTATGGAAAACAACTGTTGCGCGTTTGCTGAAATTTCACAAAGTATTACTGTATACTCAACTGAGCCCGCATGCAAAAGCTCCCTTTAGTAAAAGAATATAACATGATGTAATTGTTTAAACTTTTTATTCTGTACATAAGGGTACGAATCCTGTTAGAGAGTTTCGGGCTGGTTGTAGGTAGTTTTGAATCGAAAAATCATGAGTTGTGTTCCAATGTAAGCAATTTTTTTTTTAAATTGAGCTCGGTCGAAAGATTAAAGTTAAAATTTTGAAATGTATTTTTTTTTATAATCGCGTGACTGGGATATATAAAAAACACAAAGGCCATTTGACAAGGTGGACTGACGACCTGAAGAAAACACCGGGAAACCGCTGGATTCAGAGGGCACAGGCCGGTCGGAGTGGCGTCGATTAGGTATGAAAATTTAAATGTGTCTAAAGTAATCGTATTTTTACTATCAACAATGGTATTGATTCATATTTTCTACAAGATTACCAAGACTTTTACAATCATTAAAAATTTTATAATGTGCTAGCGAGTCATAGTCTTCTTAACAGCTTGTCCATCGACACAAACCTTTAAAAAAAACCACAATGGAATCTAAGTTCATAATATAATTTAGTCTTCAATACAACAGCAAGCTTCATAACGGCTATTAGACACTTAGCATCGGACGCAGGGCTTGTGCGTGGTGGGCGGGACAATAGACTGCGGTAATGATGAGGAATTGTCCGTCGGTTGCGATGGCGAACAATATAACTGTTAAGGAGCGGAAATAAGCCAGACATAGTCAGCAGATTCTAATTTTAAGTCTATCTATAAGATTGGCCTGTCGGAAGTACGCATTTCGTAGCCCAGAAACCAATAACTTCGAATCCACAACATGCTTTTTAAAATACACTCGTACGTAGTTTAGGTAGATTAACTCTTCTTATTTTAAGTCTATATGTAAGATTGGCTTGCCGGATGTCCGCATTTCGAAGCCCAGAAACCAATAACTTCGAACTCAGGTGCGGTTTAAAATAAACTCGTACGTAAATAAGATAGATCAATTCCTCTAATTTTAAGTCTATTAGCTATATTGGCCTGCCGGAAGTCCGCGCTTCGAAACCCAGAAAGCACTTACTTCGAACTCACGTGCGGTTTAAATAAACTCGTAGTTTGATAGAACAATTTTTTTATGTACACAAAAAAAAAAAAAAATCTTATCTTCCCAATAAATAATTGGTAGGTGGGTTAGTTATAGCTAATAGCGTCTGTACCCCTTTCACTGTTTAAATTTTTCTGTATTACTACATTTGACTTGGACGATATCGTGAGCTATTCTTAGAAATACAAATAATAAATAATAAATAAAAATTAAAGTTCCAGTACCAGAGCACTAAGTTCTAGATGAAACTTGACGACTTAAGGAACACCGAGCGAGTATCCACAGAACTGCTTGCTCTAACATCACAACAACAAAACTCGAAACTCGAGTCCGCAATTTCCACAGAACAGAGAATTCAGTCAGCGGGACTGCTCCCAGCTATTATATTTACTTAAGAACAAAACGCCGATCCGAAAACGACTCGAAAAGACATTATTAACTGACACCAAGACGAAACAAACAGTAGGCGAAGGACCGCCGCGCAAAAGTTTCATTTCGACTTTAATTCCGGACCTTTGAAGCTGTGGACTTTATTGCGAAGGCAATAAAGACTGGAGAGGGCGTCGAGCTTTAATCTGATGGTTATTGCGTCCCAGCGGTGACGAACTGTGGTGGCAGGGCTGGGTCGGCCAGTGTTGCTCGTTTCAGAGGTCAGTGCAGACAGGATATTACGAAGCCGCAATGTCAGTAGCAGCCGCGCATGGCGCCCGAGCTTGACTACTGTGGACGAAGAAGCGATGAAAGATCTAGTATCTGTATACAACTAACTGACCGAACAACGCAACTAACTGAAAATCAGCGGTGCCGAGTTGAATCTGAGCCAGCAGCATTATGCTGAGTGCAGACCTATTTGCTGCGTATTACTGAAATGCAAATAAACTCAATAATGTCAATGTATACTTATTTTGCAAATTACTCCTCTTATATTTATAGTTATCTGTGTTTGAAGTTTTTTATGCGCAAATAAAATTTCAAACTCTCTGACTCTTTGATCATAGTAAAGCGTAAGGACCGCTTTTTGTAGGTCTAGCAAAGGTCATTAGTAAGAGAAGCTGTGGGCCGTATATCGAAGCAAAATACCCACTTGCTGCTCGGCCAGTGCGCAGACCCGGCGATTGGAATAGAAAATAAAAGTAAATAAAAGAAAAGAAACGAAAAAGAACACAAGAAAAGAAAAGCGTTAATATTTACGTACTGTTGGTTTACTAAAAGATGTTGCAAAAAATAAATAGTTCACAACAGCTTAACCCTTATCCGGGCATAACAATAGCAATACAACTAATTGAAAATATACATTATCTTGGTCCTTTTCCTCGGCCATACGCTCGGAAAATATCGTTGAACGCAGCGACTGTGCCTAACGTAACGATTGACTATTGGCCCTTAAGATTTGGTTTCGATTTGAAGCGAGTTTACATTTTGGACTAATGTCCCACTTTTGTTCAAGATAAAAAGACTTTGTTCGTCAGTAGTGGACCACGTGACTAAATGAGAAATGGGAGAATAACGGCGTTTGTAGCAAAACTCGACTTTTTGGTTCCGGAGCGGTTTCCGCGTCTCCCGGGAACTGGGTTGCTGTTTTTTATCCACACGAGTCGGGAAAAGAATTGCTTTATAAAATGCGCATTTAACTGGGAAGCTGGATTAAAAAGTAATATCAATCGAAAGTGAACGAAAAAATCAAGGTAATGTTTTAGGTGGTAGAACCTGTATACGGTACCCCCACCACTCCGTTTCCGTGAATTGACACAATATTTGCATCTCCGTTGACTTAGCAACCTCCGTTAGTGCGCCCTCGCTCGCGTAAGCGGGAGATTATTCTGCTATTTTGATAATGCGCACTGGAACAGCGTAGTATTGACGAACCAGGCCTCCGTCGCGTCAGTTGTGAGACCCGTTGTAGCGCTAGTCGCTACTGTAGCTAAAGACTAGGGACACACCTCAATAATTTTTATCTCCGCCGCAATACTTGTATCTTCGTTGACTTAGCAATCTCCGTTAGTGCGCCTTCGCTCGCGTAAGTGGGAGATTAATCAGCGGCGGCGTGGTTCGCATTAAAGTTAACTGTGCCAATCTGCAATGGAGCAGCGTGGTATTGACGACCCAGGCTTCCCGCAGTGGTGAGACCCGGGTCACGCAGCTAAAGACTAGAGGCACGCCTCAGTGATTCTAGCGCTAACAAAGCCAAGCGCCGCAATATTTGTATCTCCGTTGACTTAGCAACCTCCGTTAGTGCGCCCTCGCTCGCGTAAGCGGGAGATTAATCAGCGGCGGCGCGGTTCGCATTAAAGTAAACTCCAAACAACATGTGTACATAAATTGTCTTAATGGCCCGGTAGCGGGTGATACGGAGCCGGATAGATGCGGGATAAGATAGCTTGTAATACCTTGAGGATATAACGCATAGATAGATAGATACCCAGTGGAAAGTTGATCGTCGTTACGATTATTTCGGTTAAAGTTTGTATTCAGGAGTTTTCTTTGATGCTTTATTGAATCAAATCAATCAAATCAATACTTTTTATTCCATCATAAGGTTACGTACACTTAAGAAATGTCACAACAGGAAAAGAACATAATACATTGATAGATAACATGCAATTCAATTCGTCACTGATCTAGAAATCACTGATCAATTCCCTGTTAACACCTAATAATGTCATGATAGACAATACCTATCTTAGTCATTTCAAAAAACTCACTAACACATAGACCGACAGACTATCACTTACACCGACTAACAGGACTTACATGGCACTAAAAGTCCTTTCTCGCATAGTCCTTATAGTCAATACTGATCAACTAAGATTCCTATTAACATGTTATGCTAACTGGACTAACATCCCCAGTTCCTTTGACGGTCCTTTTCGAGGTTTGTCACAGACGGAATGGGCGGCAGCGGATTAAAAAAAATTAAAAAAAATTAGCGTATATTCCGCTGCAGATTGGTGGAGTTATTAATGATGCCTCCACGACTGACTCAAGTTCTTAGGCAAGCCCTTTGAAAGTTTCTCCAGTAGCCCGTTTTATGTTGTGTACGGATGTAATGAGAAGTCCGGTTTATCGGTCCTGTACAGGCGCTGTTTATGACCGGACAAAAACGTTACGATGTCATTTAATTAAATTGCGCAGTGCTACCCGTGAGGCTTGTGACAACGGTGAACGTTTTCCAAGGTTACACAACATCAGGTGCTGGATGGCTTGTGACAACGGTGAACGTTTTCCAAGGTTACACAACATCGGGTGCTGGATGGCTTGTGACAATGGTGAACGTTTTCCATGTAAGCGTCACATATAGCTTCGCGTCTAAATCTAGTGAATTACCTGTATTCAGTTTGTTACTCCAACGGTCTTAGAAATGCCTTCTGAATCAAGTCCATCCATCTTTCCGCGTTTAAAAGACCACTGTTGGATATAGGTCTCCCCTAATCAGCGCCACTCCACCCGGTCCTTTGCTTCTTTTAACGAGTCGTGGTCTCCATTCGAGGACCCTTCTTCCCTTATCGGTTATTTTTATCGGGCTTTGGAACAAAGTGGCCTGCCAATTACTTACTTATTCTGCAAGCAATGTCGGTAATCTTGGTTCGTCTACGCCATCATTACTGATTCGGTTTCGTAGCGAAATACCGAGCATTGCTTTCTCCACAGAACGCTGGGCGACCTTGAGCTTTTGAATTAGGCTGACGGTAAAGGACCACGTATCACGGACAAAGGGTCCGTATGTATCTGATCTGTGTGAATAATTTGAGAATGAATCCGATAGTTTTCCTGAATTCTCCAGGCATAAGGCGATCATCAATCGACGTTCTTTTAACCTCTATGACCTCCACATCTCTTGCTCATTTGTAATTAGTACAACTACAACGCCTCAGCGATCACGAAACAAGCCCTTAACTTGCAAAGTCAGCCTAGTAACCTTGTCGTAACAAATTTAGTAGTTACGTCCTCTCAATATGTAGATATAACGTCTCGAACTTGCTATGGGCTCTTTCGCACGTGATTGAAAATAATCGACGGCAGTCGTGGCAATCGACGTCAGGTCGAAGATTTTTTACTTTAGTAACCTTGTATTAAAGTCTATTTCGCAATTGGCTCTTGTCAAAAAAACAGTAATAATTTTTCTTTATTAAAATCCATTGCAATGCTCAGGCTCTTGTCAATAGCAAAACGGACGTTAGTGCAAGATCACCAAAGTAAAAAGTCCACGACGCTAGCGAGTCAAATGCAGTCGACGATCGCAGTCGAATGTCGGCTGCTGCCGTCCACTGCAGTTGAACAGCATCAACCGTATCCTCCCAACAGCATGAACTGCATTCGGCGACTGCCGTCAACCAGTGACGTGTGTGTTGCCCTAAGTAGTTACATCCTCTTCATATACAGATGTAACGTCTCGAATTCGCTAAATATTTGCCTTTGTAACCCCCCTCTGATTAGCGCAGGGCAAACGTCTGCGTCCCCCACGTAATCTATACAATACTTTTCGTGTGAGCTTAAGATTAATGTCTCACAATTTTGCTCCAATTCCTTCTACCGGCACCCAAGTTAAAGGAGGCGAGCGTGAGTTGCAAGTTAATATGCTTAATTTAATTCTCTACCGATCCACACTGGAGCATCATGGCGCAGAATGGTCTAACTGCTGCTCCATTGTGGATTGGTAGATCTTTTCACTTTTCAGTTGTGAGGCTAAGTTTAATTTGTTGTTGCTAGAAGTAAAAAAGAGTCCCCTGTACACCTTTTACTGTATTTATTGTACGTTGTTCTTCATTGTTTTTGTGTGCAAAATTGTTAAATAATTTGGTAAAAATTATTATGGTAGTGTAACAAGGTTGCGGTCAGCATGAGAACACTGTGTTCTTATAAAAAAGAACCACAATTCATTACCAAGGAGGGTTAACGACAGGCAAACTGCCGGCTATTGCATGTTTGCCAGAATTTCCTGACTTCTCGACTCCGTGGCGGTCCGTCTTGTGTTAGATTCCCGGTCTGGGCGGTCATTTATTTGGCAGTTAAATGTTTACTCGTCGGTCGATTATGATGTTTTCCATGTATATCCACAATCCGCAATACGGAATACTATTGTAACAGTGTAAGTGAAAAGCATAAACTGTTGTAAAATCGCTTATTTTTTTCAACTTAGACCAACCCCGGTACCAAGAGACGCTCGCGAAATTAATTGTAGCGTTTATGTCGCTCGCACACCCCATGCTTTGAAAAATCATCCCTCATTGTACATTAGCTGCGAGATTTATGGTATTCACTACACAGCGACTCGTTTTTAAGCAATGACGATGTGAAGGTTGGGACGAATTAATTTAGAATCGAGGGAGCGGTCGTAACACAAAATTGCCCTACGTTATACCTGAAGATATAAAAATCGAGAAAACATTTTAGATAAAAATAAACCGACATTTGGACCAACCAATTAGATTAAATTAAGAGTCGTATCTTAAATGTGGCCTAATAAAGTATTCATGCAATTTGTATACATTGTTAACGTTATACTTGTAATCTAATTTTTTGTGATTTTTTAAAGATAGTGGGCCGGTTGGTGAGATAAGCTACTTTTTATTCCGGAAAAATGCACAGTTTACTTGGGATATATAAGGAAATTTACGCGGACGGAACTGTGGTCCAAGCCTCCTTATTAATAAAATATGATATACAAACTATGATAACAATAATTAAGATGTTATACAATACAATACAAAATTCCTTTACTGCACACCAGAAAAAAGATACAGAAATAAATGTACAAAGTAAAGTTAGTATCATTGGCGGTGTTATAACTAAAGAGCGATCTCTTCCAGACAACCACATGTTATCCTTATCATATACTAAGGCCTGCATGTAAGGCACAACAAAACCGTTCACTACACCGCAATCTTAAGTCTATTCGCTAAACTCGTAAAGTTTAATGCCCTAATTTTAGCAACGAATTAAGGGAACGATCATACACCCGAACCTGGCAACTTCGAGGGTCAGCCATAAAGAAGATTAAAACTACAGAGGGCGCCATTACGTGAGACTGCAGCGCGCAGTAAATCAGTTCCCTGGCTGGGATTGGGGATCCTTCCCCCGCATAGGGGGGATATGACTGGAAACTTAGGCCCGTCATGGCCCAGTGGGCAACCCAATTTTATTGGTAGAGGCTTTGAAACGTGACGTAGATAAGGATTTGAATTTTAAGATGCAAACGTGGCATACGGATTCACATGTGTGTATTTTAATATTTAAAGCCGGTGACTAAGATCTATCGTGACACTAATGTCACCCCTAAGGGTTGCCATAGGATTAAATACCGATTTCAAAGTCAGATACAAATTTTAAGGTAATGTAATTTGATGTTATTTAGATATTTCATATTTTAATACTGTTTCATGACATTCGTCGAGTGTGCCGCCTGTACCTTATGACGAAGTAGTAGGTAATAGTAAGTACCATTCTCAGGCGCTGTAACACATGCGACCATAGGACTCAATATAATTCCTTTTTTATTTTATTTAATTTACTTAAACTGTTCTATAATCTTAAATGAGAAATTCTCTAATGAGAAATAAAGTTTTTTTCTTTCTTTCTTTCAATCATTGATAATGTTACAAACGAAACGTGAAAATTATCTTAATTAATCCTGGTATATCCATGCTTGTACTTCAAATCTCCGTTTCTTGGATTTGATTGAAAGGATTTAACGATGTCACACTCTTTAAATTTGTGTTACGACGTTTCACCCGCCACTTCACCCGCGTAAAATTACCTATACCACAGGAACCGTGAATTCTAATAGCCTACGAGTATGTCACTCCGGTCCATAAACTATCTTAATGCAAAAAACTCGTTGATCTCTGTTGCAGCGTTAAAGAAATACAAACTAATGAAGACTCTTTCATTTTTATACTATTAGTAAGAATTACAGTGACCTCAATATTACTCGATTCCTAGTATCAACCAGTTCACCCCCGTATCAACGCCCAGATGCGATAACAGTAAATAACGTATTTTATTGAGTCACCACATACTATGCGTGCCAAATTTCAAAACTCAATTTTGGCTGTAACACTGAACCGTCGGATGACCGAATGCTGTTATGCCAAAAAGTAATTTTTCACCAATGCTTTTCCAAACTTCATCCTAGTTAATATTTATCGGCAATAAAAGCACATGTTCTATCTTTTAATGGACGTTCAAAATTGATATCAGCGCCGGCCGCACCCTGGCGGATTTCAATCCGAGGCTAGATTTATTTAAATGGGCGAACCTTTGATTGCGACGAAAGCTCGTTACGGACCAATATTAAATTTGCAGCTGTTTTTCCTCTTTACTATATAGATATAGGGTTGGGAATAGCGCGGTTTGGGGCCAGCGGTTGTTGGTTTATAACCCCTTTGGTTTATTAAGAGGATGGGAGGTTTGGGCGATTGTTTCTTTTTTTCACGGCGGATGGTTCGGTCGCGTTTGATATGATAATTCGGTTAATAGGATGAGAGCGTCGAGTGTGTGGTCGTGGGCGCGCATTTTGATACCAAGTTCGGCGCTGGGTTCACCCACCGCCGGCTGTTAGCGTCTGGCGATTAATGTTTTATTCGCGGAGGGATAAGTGTCACAGTGGTGGTTGTCGAGTAGTAATTTTTTAAATTTATTTATTTCACGTACACCACAAAAATCTTAAGTAAGACAGCATAATTCGTCAACTTGTATATAGGTAGTGCTTTTATAAATAGTAGTTCAACGAAGAAGCAGAAAGGTAGATAGAAAGAAGTCGCATATGGACACTAGCAACACCAGAGTAGTCGCCAATACATCGCTTGCTCTGATTTAAAGCTCTTTTTGCGTTTTTTTTATAGAACCCCATGACATACAACAGTTTTATAAAAATATAACTCGGTAAGGAGTTGCCGAAAACAGTTATAAAAAAGGTAGGTTGCACGAAAAATTACATTAATGGAAGGAAAATAGTCAATCAAATATGGTGTAATCAATAATCATTTATTGTCATATAACAGGTACATGAAATATTCGCGCTAACATTAAGTTACCTCTGCTAATATCCACAGGGGGGTACCATATGATTTGTATGGGTTATTTAATAATTATTTGTAAAATAGACTAATTTCATTATTTCCTATAATAATCCGGTCAATTAAATACATTAAAAGTAAATTATTTATACTATAGTTATTCGTCATCGTTAGGAAGAGGACCAAAGAAGCTATTCGCTTCAGCTATTTCGCGTACCGTCATCTCTCATTCGCTCGCTATGAAGCCTGTACCTTGCACTTAGTGGAAATTTGTGACGTAATTTGCGATTCGGTGATTGTAAATTCAGTAGCGGACCGTAATGACGTGCACGGGGCAGGGGGTTGAATTTAAGTGTTATAATATTCATTGAACGACATTTTTATATGCTCACATTTGTACATACATCCCTACTTAAATGTTGACATAGCTTACACCATAAATTTGTATACTTTAATTTAGCAAAATGTTATATTGATAAATTTAAATATAGTTCGCGTGCAAGGCCTCTGGATAAGTTGGTCGTGATACCAAGGAACACACATTTATATAAACAAAGTTTTGTCTGTACAGCGCCTTCACTCTATTATAAGTTACCAAAAAACATTCGTTCCATTTCTGACATTAAAAATAAACATCAAAACTTTCTGATTGAAAAGTGTTACTCAGTAAACGAAATCTTAAATGACAAAAATGTTTGCCATTAATGTATAAGGATATTCTTAACGAGCTAAAATGTTATGTATTCAGATCTGTGTGACATTAAGTAGTTTTCCCTTTGAGTTTACACAGATTTAATATTACTGTATGCCTTTTGAGAGGACGTAGAAATAATAAATAATATTTAATGAACACCTTTGTAAACCTATAGTCTACAATAAATAAATGTTTGATTTATTCCTTTTCATTTTGCGTAATGAGGGTAGAAAACGGACATGCAGCCACCATCCATCCATCCATTTGAACCCTAGACCCCCTGAGTAGGAGGCTGAACACGCTATCTAGTGTTGAATACGCACTAAAGCACGGGAAAACTTGATTATAGCGGCGAGAAAGTCTACACCTTATACAGGTTCTACCACCTACCAGAAAATGTCTATTGAAACTGGCTATCTATAGAAATCGAGCATCCCTACAACATTATTGGACATCACATCTCCAAGCAATATTGATCGAGCAAACAATGCAACCCAACCAATCAGCTAATGGCCTTAAAAAGCTCCTCACGTGTCCTTCGCAAATACAAAAAAATAGACATCGTCAAATTAGAAGCAGAGGCCCCACAGAGTAAATAGAGACCTTTTTAATTGTAAATTGAATTAAATACGACTCGAATCAACTTTGCTCGGGCGAAATTTTGGCGGTTAATGGCACCGCCACCCTTTAATAGAGGGGAGTGATGTTTTCTTTTTTTTTAAAGTAAATGTGTATTTTATTTTATGTGTTTAAAATTCCGGTTAAGCAGCCAGATCGAAGAAAAATGTTCGCTTGTAAGAAAATATTTATTCGACTCGTTTTATCACCATTGTGTTGTAATTTCAATTTGTAATCATACATGACGTTAACAAAAGCCTATGTCTTATTAGGTCTGTATATAATTAAGCGTGCGATATAGTACTCCACTGCGAAACTAAAGGCCACTCCTAAAAATCTATCCTTTCTAGCCTTTCGTATCTATCTCGCTCGCACATTCTGACATTTTCAAAGATTGAAAAGTCTAGAATGACTTTTGAAAAATGCGTTTCGATATCATTGTTGACTATAAAATTACGAAAAAAAGAAAAAAAAGTATGCTATACTACTTCGTAAACATCACAACACACCAAAACAGACCTCCCGCTACATATCTTTCCGCGACCGAACGGCGACGAACGTTCCCAAAGAGTACCGTGGAAAAAAATAACGTAATTAATGACGTCCCGTAACATACCTTTTTATACGAAAAGAGAATGAATCGACGCTTTTTGCGGGCAAAGTTTGATTAAGATTTCTACTTAATGTAATTGCCAGTGACGCGCTGTTACTGAAAAGTTGTTACGTCGCCATATTTTGACACGCTCGCGTTACGGCGCGTTTACACTTTTTTTAAGTGGAAGTGTAAACTAACACAGTCCATAGACATCTGTTACAAACCTCGAATAGGACTGTGGTACTACTACTAATTTTGTGCTAATAGGAATATAAGTTGGTTAATATTCGTTATTAATTGGTCTGTGGGAGTTAGGACTGTTAGTGTAAGTTTGTCCTGTTAGTAATCGTTAGTATTTGTTCGAAGCTAGTCACAGATGCGTTGCTATCCCCGAGGACTGTGATGGTCGCCTCTTATATAAGTGTAAACGGCATCCACGTCTTGCCGACCGAAACACAATGTTGATAAACAATAATTACACGGCAGAAATGGCTGTGGCGGTGGTACCGCCCGGGCGAACCGTTTACAGGTTCTACCACCTCGTAATGTAGGCTAATGAAAGCGGTCACCGAATATGGCCAAACTCATTAATTAACAAAGACTATGTCGGTCACCGTAAAGGAATAGTGATTGAATACCGCCAACCGAATAACAATTTTCACTAGTCGGTCACCGTAAACGGGCCGTTAGAACACAGCCGAATAGAGCCAAACCGAATAATGAAAACACGCCATATCTGGTAATATAATGTGGAAATGTTTCGCATGAATAAACATGGCTAACATTAGCTTAATATTATTTTAAATCTGTATTATAACGCTCTGATTCAATGGTGGGTGTTAAATAGGTCAGTATTGTACGAGTGTCAATAGAAAGAAAATCTGCTCCTTTGATCATAACTGACTACAGTTTGGCTCAAACACTCATAAGGAACCACAGTAGTAACCATTAAAAGTATTAAGTGCCACTATGTTTTTCTTCGTTCACACTTTGTTCGTCATACAGTCCTCTTTCTACCACCTACATCGTCACTGGAGCCGTACAAAGGTTCTACCAACCAGTCTCGGTTAGGAAACTCTATCAGGACATTTAAACCTTACAAATGAGATACCTAGCACGAAGTCGCTTTACACTTCAGAAGCGTGAAAACTTCGACCGATATCTTATAATTGCACCTTAAAAGACTATATTAAAATCATTCCGCGAAATTGAAGAAATTCGCGAGCATCTTAATAAGCGCGCCGAACATTCTAGATATCAGCCGACACTTCGAATCGCCAGACTCCTTAATGAAATTTTCGGATTACGACTCGCTATCACACCTCCCTTTTTAACTACACACGTTTTACATAACGCCGTCTCTGTCCGCGCAAAGGTGCAGTCCTCAGTTTTATGTGAAATTTATTCATAACGTTGTAATTTATCCGGGCGAAGTAAAACGCTTCGTAATGGCAAGCGGGGATAATGTTTTCGTGTATTATTATTAGCGAATTCAGCTTAAATTTCGTAATGCTAAGTTATCGCGGTAAATAGAAGAAAATTTAATATTGCATCAAGACTTTCCCGGTAATGGATTTGGCTATCTTTCGAGCAGGATCGCGAATGAGAGCAAATTTTTCCGGACACTTAATTTAATGGAAACTTTCTTGTTATTCAGTATGAACCATATTATGATTCAACATAAACGTTTTCGTTAACTGACCCAACGAACCGTTTCAGTTTAATATCCTTTGCATTTCACCTTACTATATAAACTTGTAGTAGAACGTATTTAAGTAATAAGTAAAATTGTTTTACTAAATTCCCTTATCCAACTATAATTATGTCAACAAATAATTCAGTATAAAATTAAAGACTGCTGATAATTTGCATTAAATTTTATTTTATTCAATGACATGCCAGGAATAATGAAGATTTGTCATTGAAAAATTCATCAACATTGTAATAACATTTTAGTACAAATAAAGAAATGAGCCTTTCGATAGAAAGAACGATTTGACATGTAAGCTGTTACGTGTGCTTTTATTCCGATATGTTCGAGTCTTAGCTACAATAAAGTCATTTTATTCGTCTCTTTCTACTGCGCCTCTATCGCCTACCATTTGAAACTGTCGATCATGGTGTTGGTTCGTATGTCTAGCTGCAGGGTTAATTCTCCATTCAAGCGGTTCCTTAAAATTTCCCACTCGGACTGCGATATAATTCGGCGTAACGCGATTTGTTCCTCGCCGCTCAACTCTTTGATCTCATAATTTGCGCGAAGTCCATTCGCTTCGAATAATCCAATTTGCTTTAAACAATTTTCAAAAACTTTGCAACGACCTCCTTCCAGCTGAAATGTTGCTTGGCTCTTGGTTTTTTTTTATAAATGGCTCTTAAGACCTCTTAATTGACTTTTGAATTTGAATTGAGTTTGCAGAAGTCCCATGTTTTCAATGTGTATACGAAGGTACAACGCTCTATCATGCTTTAGTATGATCACTACTGTTTTAACTGACAAGCTATTGAATCTTTTATATTCATAAATCAATTTGATTTTATAGCTTAAACAATATTATTACTAAGCCGTCAAAGTTGAACGTTACGTAAATTTAACCTCTCAATAGTCCTGCCACAATTGTTCTATTTTATTTTTATGACTTCTTTTTCTTTTCTTTCTTTGTTCTTTATGGTAGTTTTAATTAAAACATTTCTTTGCTTTGATTTGATACACCCTTTTTTCGTCCTGTAAATGTAAATGAAAACTAGCAATAAAATAAGGCAATATGGTATCTGATAAGAGGCCATCTATCACAAGAAAACTGGCTTCAAACCTGTATATTTCCCATCGAGGTTTTTGTACTTTCTCAGACATTTAGGGCGTACGCGTTATCATTCGGTCTTTATCACTCTCAGTCACGAACTTACCAGGAGTTTATAATTATGTCGGATGCTTTATGGGAAAAATTAAGCTATTATTATGTTATAATTAAATTTTTATCAGATTTATGGTGAACGGGACCACCCAGTTCGAAAATTATTCTAATATTTTTCGTATAGACTCTCTTGTTTGTTTACATAGTTAGTTACTGTTTCGGCCGGGGTTTTTGTACTTATAGAAAAAAGTGTAGATTATACGTTGAAATAACGGGATCAGGTATGAAGCCATACATACAGTTTGCAAATAGTGGAGACACAGAGTAGCGTAGCATTAATTGCGTATGGGACTTTGGAACTTTTTCACCATGATCCGTTGATCTCCAACGCAGTCGTGGGATTGGCTGCCGATAACGTGATGTAGGTACTGATTGGGCGATGATATCGTCAAGTAGACTACTATATTCATGTATCTCCTGGTATGTATTAACGTAGTTCGTATAAAATTAAGTCATTTAACATCTGGATCATCAACCTGTTAAAGCTTAAAATAAACACAGCATCTGAACATCCGTATTATTCACCCTTACAAACGTATTTTAACGAATTCTACAAACAGCTCTTAAGAAAAGTATATTCAAACAAACATGGTGCCGCGAACGAAGCGAAGTGCACAGCAGCTCGGATTGAAGTTTCAGACGGAAAGCAAACCGGTAATCCGACTGGCGGACCCGGCTAGAACAAAGCCGGGCCCGCAAAGATGCGATCATTATACATTCATAGGCGACTGACTACGAAAGATTCTTACAACTCAGCATACTTTCTCAAAAGTGTTCACGCTTTAGGGAGTTACCGCAGCGTAATAATATAATGGTCTGTATCTCGGAGCGAGCGTTAGCGGGAGTCGCGTTTTGTTGCCTTGAAGAATTCCGAACGTTTCTTGAGCGTTCGCATCCCTTGCTCGCTCCGCAACTAGCACCTTCAATGAAAACTTGTTGACGCCGGAATGTATTTCGTGTACATTTTCATCTAAAGCTTATCGCCCTACAGTGCCTCGTGAAGAATCGATGCAGGTTTAGTATTTTAAATAACCTGTAATTTTTACAAACTTATACCTTATTAACTTGTTCAGAGGTTTTCTAAAGTTTCTTTATATCCTTTCGTAGTGGAGCTCTATGTTATAAAAAAAACTTACATGCAATTTCTCACGTTTCTACACCCAGAGGTTTGAAATGTACATTGATTTGTCAGTCATTCACCTTCTTCTTTTATATATAGGGATTAATAATCCCAATTATCTCCACTTACACACATTAACATTATCGGAATCGTCCATTTCCACGTATTATTGCTAACACTGTTATCAGTTATCATGTTACATTATTCGAATCGGATATTCGAGGCGTTTACATCTTCCGGCAGATGTAATTGTTAACAAGAAAAACATATACATCGGCGCCTATAATCCTCTTAATCCGAACGCCTCGGGCGCGGACGTGCGCTGCGTGTGGGTAGGTTGCCAGTGCTGGCGGACGCTGAACCAATATTGCTTTTCACCGCTGTATGGCTGCAAGTTAGTACGTAGTGGTGTACACGATTCGCCCGGGGCGTTTACACCGCCACACCCCTTTATTTTTTATTTATTTACGTTTTAATGCATTTGTACAATGGGCGGACTTAATGCTTCATGACATTCTCTACCAGTCAACCCTTGCGTTGGTGAGAAAGATGCTGTAGGCGTTAAAAAGCTTTTTCTGCTGTGTAATAACTTTTCCAACAATAGTGTTCCGGTTGGTTAAGTGTGGGTTCCGGTTACACTAATACAAGACGCGACCAACTCAGTCCTCAGGGGTAGCAACACATCTATGAACAGCGTTGAGTAGGAAAAATACTAACGATTACTAACATTTACTAACAGCACTAACTTACACTAACAGTCACTTCTCATGACAAGAAAAGACGGTCCATTCCAAAATGTTATACGTATTTCGAACGTACGCAGCGAATACGAGTTAGTAACGTGCGAATCGGCCCGAAATTTCGAATCTATTCAAAGCGTGACAGGGATCGCGGTGAAAATATTCAAAATAAAAGCTTTAGTCGCCGTAATGATAATGTGTTCACATAAGCCGCTCCGCTTATGTTGCCGCTACCAGTCGCACCCTACAGTCCACGTCCAGGCCATGTATTCGGCGCGCGTGGTGAGCTAACAAGGTACAATTCTATTATAAAATTAGTACATATTCCTCCCTCTACTAGATGGATATTTTATAACATATAAATTTAAGAAGAACAAAATATTTTACTAAATTAATATTTTTTAACATAAAGGTAGAAGAGACCCCCCCTATAAGCGGAGCAGTTTTGAAGATGAATTTTATTACTTATAATAATTTCTTTAAAATATTTTGTTGTATTAGGATAATACAATTCTACAGGTCAAAATAATTTATGCAAAATGCCAGGTTAGGGTATTTAAAAGGTCAGGGTTTTCGAATCACAAGATTTACTGAGAAAAAGATTACTGAAATTGGTAGTAGCAGCAAACTGCGGTGAACTATTTTTAAAAGACACTTTTTTTTATAACTATACTATAACAAACAACTTATTGTATATTCATGAGATAAGCGACATAACTGTTTACATATTTATCCACTGAAAATCAGAGAACCTATTCTTGTCAGACAATCTAATATTAATTCAATTTTTGTACCTCTGAACAACTGGAACTAACATATTCAAATGCCAAAAAACTGCATAACATAACCTGACATTAAGTTTTATGTGCAACGGTTATGTTGGAAATAACATTTTTCGATGTTTCTGCGAAAATTTTCGATTGACTTTTTGCCCCCGCTTCTCCTAGCGTTTGCCCCGCGTACAATCATAAGTGTTTTCTTTGTGGATAGTACCCTTTAACGTGTTTATCCTTTTTGGCCGACGCTCCCCTCGCCTGCTCGTAATGCCAAATCTACAACATCGCACAACTAAATCCCTCGAAGTACCTGCAAACGAAATATAACACAACATGAACATCGTTTGCTAATGTCTTGTGTATTTAGATTACAATTAATAGTACGTAGATTAAAACAACAATCCATACTTAATAATATGTGTGACAATATGTTTGTTGGTTTGTCCTTCAATCACGCTGTAAAAGAGCGACGAATTGGCGTAATATTTGTAAGGAGTTGATTTGTGTCTGTGTATTTTTATCCCGGAAAAATGCATGGCTCCTATGGAAACGATACGGGAATTTAATGCAGACGCGGGCAAACGCTCATGAGAAATTAATAAAAGCAAAGCAGCGAATGTTGAAGATATTCAGATGATGTAATAATTAAAAGCATTAAAAGTTAATTTTCAATACAAAATAATACTATATAAGTAACTTGAAAAGTTAAGTATACTTAACATACTCGTACATACATAAGTAACTTTTAACAGCTTTTTTTTTTTTTTAATATATATATGGCACATAAATGCACCTTATATGAATTACAATCTAGCCACATTGTCTTTTAACAGATGAATGTCTGATAGTCGAATCCGATCGAGATCGTATTAGAGACCGGAGTGACATTAAACTCGACAACGTAACAACGTTCGCGTCCGCGCTCGCGCGCTCGCTTCCCCTCGAGAGTGTGCGCGCCCCATCCGCGAACAACGCCAGTGTAATTTTGACGATATTTTTATTTTACGACTGTGAAGGCTTTCGGTGCAAGTGTGAATATCGGCGTTGGAAAATATTATTGTTTCTTCGAGCCTGGTGTGATGTTTGCTGCGCCATGTTTTCTCTCCAATTCCTTCGGATAAACGAATTTTCTTTGTTATCCTTGTACTTATGTGTAGGTGTTTTTTCTTGAGATGGCAAGGGAAGCGCCGGTTCTTTATTAATGTTATTTTGTATGGTACCGAAGTGGAAAATGGGTGTACGCCACCGTTTATGAATATTGAGATTACAGAACCATATTATGTAAGTGTAATGTTAAACATTTAAATTCTCAAAATTGTTTTTGATGTACGCAAAGTAATTATTTGTCCATAGCTCCGCCCACTAAAACCTTTTTATTCCATGTGTAAGTATCTTAAAGGAATTTCAAATATAATACATAACACAGGAACTAGAAGATACGATGCCAACGCCACCATTCTACTCTACCCATAGGTCATCTAGAATAAATCGCTACCGGAGCGCTAAGACCACCTTTTGGTCAAAGTTTAAATCTTTTTATTTCATCACGAGTTAACTACAATGACATACACTCGAGAAACGTCACGACAGAACCATTGATTCAACTGTTATCTGCATAAATTGTGTGGTGTACCATAAGGAATATTTGTGTCATATTGTATTGTATTGTACTACCAGTAAACTACTGGGAATGCCCCGTAAGAACATATTATATTCCAATTTGTTGGAAATAAACATTTTATTCCAACATATCATATCATTACATCAACGGTACCCTCTCATGCGCTCATTGTGGGCGCACGTTTACTCATAAGGTTGGGTACATTAGTCACATCAAAACTCACTCATCACGTTTA
>DWLO01000461.1:0-20365 GCA_018245335.1 Dalla quadristriga | reverse complement strand
TATAACCGGCACCGACTGCATAATGTGGTTACCGAAACATGCGAGCGCTCATGAAATGTTGCCACTAGCGGTCACCCAGCTACCTTCTGACCGTGGCCGACGGCCTCATCTGGTTGGTTATTCAAGATTAAGACTTGTCGAGCGGCTCTGGGGCTTCAAAAGTTAACCAAACATGCTCTTAAATGGGAAAAAAGATGGGACGACCAAAACTCTTTTTCTCCGCAGAAGCATAATAATTCCGCCTCAAATGCAGTGACGTAGAAATAAAAGGGCTGCTCCGATTTGGAGTTTCATTCCGGCTCTTATCTAAATGCGAGTAGGCGTTGTCGCAGTCGCGTAGGTGGAAATGCTTTCTTTTCACATGAGGCCTTTTCTCTCGCGATATAAAAAATGTTTACCAGAATTTATAAACGACAAAGAATGGGCTATTTGACTGGTTCCTGGAAACCGTCTTATGGTTATTTGTAGTGTTTATGGAGTTTACAATTTTTAATTTTTTTTTATTATATCGAGTGCGGAAAAAAGGATTTCGCAAACCGTTTCAGGGAGGACCGCAACGAATCTTGTTTTTTTTTTCAAATTATTTTGTGTAGGTACTACTTCCATATATATAAAATAAAATACAAAATTTGAATACCCCGCCAATTATAAACAATATGGCGCCGCACTGACACGTTAGTAAATAAACATCAAAAAGTATGACATGTCATTATTTACTGTGGCACACCACACCTATTTATTGTACATTTTAGGCTGTACATAAGATGACGTCACAACGTTAGGTACAGCGAGTCCCGATCGTTTTTGATAACATGGTGCCAGCTAATAAATAAAGCATAGTCTCTGCTGACAACAATAAATAACACGTTATTTTTCACACTGTCAAATAGCGTATTGCAAAGGTTTAAGTAGAAGAGTATGGGTATGCAGCGATGTGATGTAATTTGATGATCACTGAAGCAAGCACTTGTATCTACATCCCATTCGAATAATTTTATAAATGCGAAAATGAGGATGGATGGAATTATGCTTATATGTTTGTTGCTCAATTACGCAAAAACAACACAATATATTCATATTAATACTTGGAAGTAGAAGGAGGACATAAGAAACAGACAGTATTTTTTTTACCAAATCAATCCCAAGGGTTAGGAATAAAAGTTTGTATGCAGGCGGAGCCGTGGACGAAGTCTTGTAGAATATACATTATTTCCAACCTAAAAACCCGGACTAGAGTTCCAATTACTTGAGTGCTAAATTACAACATCGCGTGAATATCTTGAACACCATTCAAACCCAGCAGAGTAGATAGTGCAAATGTTTTGCGAGTAAAGGAGTGATGGAACCTAGTATTTGTATGTATAGCTATAGTAGGCTACAGCCCCTGATGGCCCGATGACTGCAGGCACGGGTTTCTTACAACTGAGGAGGCCTGGAACATACTCCACAACGCTGCTCCAATGCGGATTGGTGGAGGCTATAATAAATAGACAATTGACAATAGACTGTTTACGCCAATATCAATTGAAAAACAGTTTTTGATTAGAAATAAATCTTTAAATCTAGATATAAATACATACCCAAGGAGGGTAGCACCACTGATGGTAGTCGGCTGGAAAGTTGTCACAGGTAAAGACGGCAGTTGCAATCTAGCCGCCTCAGTGAGAAGACGTGCATGGTGGGCCCCTCTTGGTGTGATCCTACAAAACGGTTTACACATAAAAGTCATTATTAGTTATAGACAAGTTGGTAACGGCCATGCTTACCAAACGGAGGTTTCGATTCCGAAGCCTTAAAATATTTTATTGTATTTTAAAGCAACTTATAAGCGTTATAAATAACATGAAAAAGTGTGAAAATTCCAAAACAACTTCTGCTAACCAAGTTTTACACGACCTCTTTATCGTGCATTTCACTCCCACACATGATTCTGGATAGGGATAGCATGCACTTAAGCCCCGCCTGCCAACAAATTCAAGACGTAGACTAGCGCGTACTCAAGTGTTTGTTCTCGGGTTTCGGTGTTTATGGTGTGTATGCCCATGCCCCCAACGGTACCAAAAACACAAGTGCGGGGGTTTAAGCATTTATTTATGTAGTGTAACAAATTGCTCGCTTAAGATACTTTTATTGTAAAAAATAAGGAGACTGTCATAAGTGTAAAATAAATCGGTACACAAAACTGCAAGAACTGAGTAATCCATCTTTATTTAGCGAGTCTTCACCGTGGGTAAATTGAAAACTCTTACTAAGTATGACTGATGGTGCATATTACTTGCCCCCGAAGCGGTGACAGTTCCACGTAACCAAATTGTCTGACTGCAAACCTAGAGGAGATAGCGATAAGCTATAGCTACTAATTTTATTTATATAAATTTATATTTTATTATACCACAAAAAGGGGTGTTATTTTTAAAAGAAGCGTATGTTACTCCTGGGTAATAAATTAGTTCTGTTCAAAAAATCTCGGCAGCAGGCTCCGGTGGCTGCGTGATAAAAAGGACAAACACACTTTCGTATTTATACTATCATTAGTGATTGATGTACACGTACAGACATCCGTAGTCTGCATTTTTTTTTTCCAAGTCAATTTTGTTGATGACACACAGCCGTTCATTGATTTTTTATGGTCTACGATAACTGTGGTAACATTTCATAAACTGACTTGATTAACTTCCTACATAAAGCGTGTCCTGTTGTACTATAGTTTTGGTCCTTATCGCTACTCGCTCGGCGTAGAACAAGTGCATAAAGAAAAGAGGATTATATCGTGCGGTGCAGAAACCGAGACATTTTAATATTACGCCTATTTATATTCATGTCCTTTTATCGCCAGGGAATAAAAGCAAGAACATAACTGTGCAGAAACAATAATATTCACTTAGTTATTCCTATTCGATTATAATGTGAAGTTTCGTTTTGATATGGAGAGGAATAACGTAAGAGGGCGAAGTGAAGTGTTTTAGCGATGTTGTAAGGAGTTGTCTAGAGAACATAATATATATTGGGCACGCGGTGCCCTGTTTGCATAATTGAGTCTGGAAGCCTATCGGTTGACGCCATTAGTACTATGAATATTGTATACGTGGCAATTATATTCAAGGTCCTGTAACATGTCACTGCGCTACGTATAAAGAATTTCATTGAATTTTATTTTTTCATTTATTGATTACTAGCTGATGACTTCGTCCGCATTACATGTGTTGTCACTCCGTCGGGATCTGTGCAAATGTCCAGGATCAAAAGTATCCTTTACAGTCACAAACACTATCTTTACAAAATTCTATGAAGATCGGTTGTATGGTTTAATAGTGAAGGCGGTATCTAAGAGACAAACAAACTAATTTTCACATTTATTACAGTGGCAGATAATGCTTCAAGCTTTTTTAGTTTTAATGTAAGACCAGTGTCCCGGCGTGGACTGCTAACTGCTAATGGGTTGTGACCGTATAAATAGCTACACTTAATTACAGGTACCTATTTAATATGTAATTCCTTATTGAACAAGTTTATACGTACTCCACGAAATGTCACGCAAGCATTCTCGCCTGTGGATGGAATGCGGACATGTTCAAATTCTATTTCGAGTCTAGTCACCTCCACTTAAACTTTTGATAGTTCTACACTTGTGATTTGTTGTACGTGTTTAAGTTACTACGAACCAAACTAATTATTTAAAGTTATACGCAATTATTTTGGCACGGTTACCTTAACACCTAATTACTTATAACACTTATACAATAAATAGCAATTTGACCTTTAAAATACATTTTCTTACGAAATATCATTAATTTCATTTGATTCATCTTTGAACTTGTTAGCATGTGGTATATTCTAAACTTTTTGGAAATAATTGTCATTTAAATATCAATGGAGATTGTCAAAAGCTTAAGTAGCATGCTTGCGTATAATTGCGTATAACATTAAATAATTAGTTTGGTTCGTAGTAACTTAAACACGTAATAATAAAAATTAATAATAATATAATAGTTAAATGAACTACATCTTAAAGTACGTGAGGTAACTACTCGTACCTACGACGTTCATATAGATTTATAGGTTATTTATTTCTTTGGCTTTGCAATTACGTCATTATGTGCGATTTGTTAAAGAAATTTAAATCATGAGTATGCCCTTAGTTCGAGTACTTACTGCAAAAACGATAACTATTGTTATCCGAAGTGTCCTAATAAGTATTCAATTTCCAAAGTAGACTATACGGGCTTAGCCAAAAATATTTTTTTCCAAACAGACTCATCCTGTATACAACTACTTAGGGACTAATTGAAAAAAAAATTGTTAAGATAGAACAATTTAATAACTTAATCATTACCAATGAAGCTCATAATAATATGGTGTCATTACTTTGTTTATACGTTTCTATTGTCGTTTGGCACTCTGCCAGCGTACTAAAGAGAGCGTGCGAACGAGGGAACATTACTACAAATATGTCTGAAGACCGGATATTATGTCCCTGAATATGTTTATAACGTCATCGAATATCTTATATCATGGTCAATATCGTTATGGGTATGGCTGTCATTACCCTGTTAATATGGTGGCAGGGTTGGAGATTTGCCAATATACTGATAAATACCAAATAATAAACTATAACAATGTTAATTTTTATATTAAAAACTGTTATAAATATAAGTAACTGCGCTTTTCCTTTAAAGGAACATAAATCACAGTAGTGGTAAAACACTATAACACACTAAAACACACACTTACTGCATTTGGTTACTTTGACTAAAGTACTATTAATATATCTCTACAACCGTGAAGGGAATCATCAAGAGGAAACCATATAAAAAAAATTTGTATAGGAAGCCTGCCTACCCGCGCTTTGTTGCTTAATTAGTGATTTTCATTTTAAAAGGAGGCCATCCTTCAGTCTATGTCGTTTTTCAAAAGTGAAAATAAACAGCAAACATAAATTATATGCAATGCACCCCCCTCAATCCCCTCCCACATAAGCAAAGAGTGGGAGGGGGTTGATAATGATATACTTACAGCTAAGAAGTCATACGAGCATTGCTACACTGCCGGTAAAAACTTTAACCAAACCCGTAATACGTTATTGCAGGAAATTATGTGAACGATACAAAAATTATTTTTTGTAGGTGCTCTGTCAAATCCATACAAAAAAGCAGCGTTTTTATTATACTCCAACTACTCAAATTACAAAGTTATTCAAGGGTAGTGACAACAATTTCAATAATTGAAAGGAGTTTATTTTATAAATTATAGCTAAAGAACAAGCAGACGGGCCAGCTGATGGTAAGTGGTTACCGTCGTCTAAGGACACTAGCAACATCAGAGGAGTTGCCAATTCGTCACTGGCTCTGAAGGAGACCTCTTTTTGCGCTTTTTCTGATGATCCCCAAGTCCTAGTCCGCTGAGAAAACCTCAGACGGAAGCTCATCCCACAACTTACGCGTGCGCGGCAAAAAAGACTGCGCGAACCGTTTAGTGGAGCCTTATTTACGTGGTATTTATTTAACTTTCCTTAAAATAATGTGCGCATTTTCGTATCCTATCTTATTACGTTATAGCCGTATTATTAAACCATAACGTCTATCTAAGTAGAACTCTGGAAAGGATTGGCAACTTGCCAGTAGGAAGGAAGTGTGGCAATAATAAATACTTGGTAATCAACACGATATACGTTGCGGTAAGTGACGTAAACGTTCTTTACGTCGGGCCTGCCTGAGGAAATTTATTACTTACTACTTTTTGCACTAACCAAAAAAAGTTTAATTGCCTTAAAAGTGTAATGCTTGGAATTGGAAAAAGAATCCGATTCCAAATGCTACACCAACGGAAAATATGTGTTTAACTTGTCTGTATTTCTTTTTGTCTTTTGCATAAAACAATATGAAGAACAACTTTCCTGTCGATACGCCACACATATTTTTATGTGTTTAGGAACAAACAAGCATGCAGACTCTTTCAGAATAAAGATCGAGTGAATAAAATACATAATACTCAATTGAGGTGCATAATAACAATATCTTTAACATGACAATAGCAAAAATAGTAGAAATAGCGGTGGATATTTTAATATATTTTTTATTTTGCACCGTACATATGTAACGTTAGATAGGCATTTAACTATATGGGCAGTTAATTGTAACACTCCTCCACCACTTCGCATTGGAGCAGCGTAGTGGAGTATACTCCAGGCCCCCGCAGTCGTGAGGAGATACCCGTGCCCTTTAGTGGGCCATTATGGGTTGAGGCCAAATTGTAACAACGCTAATAAGAGAATCGTCGATTTGATATTTTCTATGGCTATTGAACGTTTAATCCCCATTTCAGTGTCGACGGTTGACGTGGACGCGGTGTTGGGGCGAACTGCATCGCTGCCCTGTGACGTCACGCCTGACACTAACGAGGACCGCGTGTACATGGTGCTCTGGTTCAGAGCCGGAAAGATCACCGGCGGGAAGCCCATTTACAGGTAAATAATATACTCATGTAGATGTAGATACACAGTCCTGCGGTTTGTGTCAATCGTAAATGTTAGACAAAACCGTGCAAAAGCGGCCTAGGTTGGAAGTTGAACGGATTAGTGTCGATGGTTGACGTGGCCGCGGTGTTAGGGCGAACTGCATCGCTGCCCTACGCCGTCATGTCTGACACTAACGAGGACTGCGTGTACATGGTGATATGGTTAAAAACCGGAAAGATTACCGGCGGGAAGCCCATTCACAGGCCAATAATGTACTTATGTAATTGTAGAACAGCCCTGCGGTTTGCATCAATCGTAGGCAATTAAATTTTAGATTAAAAAAGGCAATATGGATGATGCATGCGCGGAATGGGGCGACATTATGGCGCATAGGCGAACCCTCTGGTGTTGCTAGTGTCTTTAAGTAACCGCTTACCATATACTTACGAACTGCATCGCTGACCTGTGACGTCACGCCTGATAAGGATGAAAACCGCATGCACATGGTTTTGATGGTTCGTTAAACGGTACATTTTTATTGTCATCATTAGATAGCAGTAAGTGGGGTCTGTGAGCACTTCAAAAAGGCAATTCTCTCTTAATTACTATCTACTTATGACAGTTATTCATGATCCTCGTTAGCTGCACTGTCTCGGTAGTATTACCATCAAATATTTGGTTGATTATCAAGATTAGAGAACATAGGTATTATGTACTGAAACCAGCAGCTGTGAATATGAAATTTCATTATTCAGAAGCGTTCAAGCTTCTGTGGTATTAATATCAATATTAACACTGCAAATGCCACAATCGTGTTGCTGAATATTAATGCCATTGCCATCTTGGTGTTCTGTTCGATATAGAAATCAATTTAAGGCGCTTGGGACACAACAATATCAGCTTGCTTTGTTTTACAAATACAAGGTAGTTTGAACGCGGGTGGTTCAAGATATTTTCTAGCGATAATTTTTATCGCCTAGCAACAATTGTTATGCCTTATTGGAGGTCTTCTGGCGGCTAACATCTTACACTCCGATTGTCCACTAATCCTTTAAGAGGACTGACACTTTTCTCGTTCACACACTCTAACATTTTTAATGATTGTGAAAGTCTAAGTAGACTTTCGAAAAGTATGACTAATTGTCATTGATGAAATAAAGTTACGGACATTTTAAAGGTTTCTAATTTTCATATATTTACTTAATTTTGATAGAGTAAAATAGTGAGAAAAATTAAGAAGTTTTTCGACAATTTTCTCTATCAATAAGATACACTCTAAACAAAATCGTGCTTGGACAACATCGCGAAGGTGTAGATGCAATTGTAGGGAGAGACTTGTCTTGTGACCAACAGTGCACAGTTCCACTAGGTCGACGATTTGTATGAAAAGCATACTATAGCATTATTGATTAGATTACTAGTTAAACGATAATGACCAATGGTGTCATGTATCTTCGACTCCATCAGAACCGTTACTTACAGAACTTACAATTATTATTTTACACGTAAACTCAATATATTTTGTAATGTAAATATTAAGTTGTAACACTTTTTTGAAAAATATAACTACACTTATTCTCAGAAATAAAATACGAGCATTCAGCGTTAATATATACTTAACTTTCATAGAATAATGTAAATAAATCAATCAATCTATCTATGTTTGTAAAAGCCCATTAAAGTTCATTTGATTACCAGAACAAAAGAACGCATAGGTATATGCGGTATGTTTTATAGTACAAATACCACATGCTGTAAATCTGATATTTCATTACTAAGAATCGCTGAAGCTCTCGCGGTGTATCGATATCAATATTGACACTGCAAATGGCACAATCGTGTTGCAGAATATTAATGCAATATCATCGCAATCTCGGTTCTGTTCAATATAATAAATCAAATGAAGGCACTTGGGGCTTTGAGGGAATTTCACCAATTATAACGTTAACATAATTGGGAGCGAAGCTTCTTACCGTAAGCAATCTGAATGGGTACTTATCACGAGAAAAATCAGTACTGGTGCGTCTTAACAAGTGGGCCACGCAGCTTTCCCACTGTTATATACAATACTAGCTGTTGCCCGCGACTTCTTACGCGGGTAATATAACTCAAATAAAATCTTGGACTTTCAACCCCAATTCCACCAATTTAGGGGTAAAATTCTACCCCTAAATTGGAAATTTCCGTTCTCAGCTGATGTCTCCTACTTATTAAAAACCATGCCAAATTTCAGCTTGATGGGTCAAGTCGTTTTCGAGATTTCGTCTTTAATCAGTGAGTTAGTGAGTGCGTGAGTGACCTTTCGCTTTTACATATATATTAAATGATATCTGCTCAACGAATTGACCAATTTTAATGACGTACAGACAAAAAATTATCTACTTGAAATTATCTCGATGATGAAATACTTTAATTTCATAAGGATTCTATAAGGTAGAAGTGGATTAAAGTTTGTATGAAATAGAAAAAGTACTTGGTATAATATTAAACTATATTTTTGGGTATGTCATACCCATTTTTACTTAATAAAGTAAAGTTACTTAGTTTTACTTAGTAAAGTACTTACATTATGGGTACTACTTTACTTATGATATTTATAATTTATCCAAAGAAACGTTTAATCGACACGTTTAAGAGGAAAACTAATTAAGTTGTCTATTTTGACTCCGCTTAGGCTGATATTGGATATTTCTTGAGTGACCTTTAAAAAAAAGTGATAGAGCGTTTTTAAGTATTGAATTCTTCGATGGTTGCCAAAAGTATTTACTTTAAGATTTGAAGAAACCGGCACACTACATTACATTGTTCTTTTTTAATTTTATGAATAGTTTCTTAATTGCAATTTTATGTATATAGTTTGCTATATATTTGTTTTTCTATACAGACGACGTAAGCTTGAGATTGATAAGCTAAACGCTATGAGTATTTAAAGATTATTTTTTTTATTTTATTTTTTTTATTTTCTTATTCTGTAATATAGGCACATGGATGGATCCCGGAGTACAATTGCAATCCAAATTCCGATGCATGTTGCTTAGAGTTCATCTTATGACATTCGACGGCTTTCAATTGTTCCATCAATGAACACAGTATCATTTGGTTTATGTGCTTACTACAAACAATCAGCAGAATATCTGGGCAGCAGGGCGAGGCATAATTGCTCAGGAAACAATCTGTCCTATTGCAGAATTTGGTTCAATTGAATAACTTGCTTACTCTGCGCAAATACCTACGTGCCTGACGATGCGTTATGGATGGCTTCTAAGGTAGCGTTAACTAATTTATGAATTCGTTACATAATATATTTTTTTTGAAAACATACCTACCTATTTTATTCCTCACATTTTATAATGCGTTTTCCATGTTGCCTTTTGATTTTTAATTCTAATAATACTTACTAACTTAGAAACAAAGTTAAGCTAAATCTCAAGAATAGCTTTTAAATAGATTGATTGATCGATGAAGTTAATAAATATCAAACATTTATTTACTCTGTGTAATTTAAAGGTTATTTACCTAGAAAATACGGAGATGTATTTTAACTTAATGTTTGAATTAAACAACCGTCAGCTTATTTGATATTAGCTGCTTACTCTTTCAGATGTTCATTGCCTAAGTTCGTTTTGTAAATTTTGTTTCTAAGTTTTGAGTGAATACAATTTATACACTAGATTATACACGTTTAAAAGAGTTATCTGTATATAAAGTGATCTAAACATACGAAAGTATCCTTTTACTTCTTATACAGAATTGAACTCAAATTAAGGCAGGAATCCTTTAGACAAGAGAGTACCTACGATTTAGGAGACGTCATTAGGTACTTTGATCACTTCCTGCCTAAAATGTTATGTTTGTTGTTTACACAGGTAATTAGGACATACTTTGGTTTATAATAATTGTATTGGATTATATATCGGTTGAAGCGAAATAAGGGGTTAAACATGAATTATTAATTATATTTATTTAACTTCTAAGCAATGATATACTTATCTACAATTTTTACAGATTATCCCATGCCGTTATTTTATACCTACTAAAGTTTTTTTTATTTGCATTGAGGAAAATCAAATAAATTAAAATTAAATAGAATGCAACTCGCATAAAACTTAATCAAACAAAAACTATTATTATTATTATCAAGTATTATTAAATCAAATCGACAAACTATTTACATCTTATCGCTTTATCGTTCCCAGTAGAACAAATCGGTAACATAATAAAGTAGGGATTGTTCGTCAAGGCACCAAATAAATGTATACAGCGACGTTGACAAATCTTAGATACTTTAGATAAAACTTAGATTTGTAAAGAATGAAACAACCGCCAAATCTAAATGGCGTCTAGCATTTCTCACTCCTGATTATTTTGAGTCCAACTTCAATGTACTCTGGAGACTGCAATCAATCAATGGCAAAAACTGTTAAACAAGTTTTGAAAGTGAAATTGAATGAAGACAAAAACAACGAAGAGACTCTCTCATGACTGATAGCTATAAATTTTGAATCAAAAACATAAGTGATGAAAAATTATGGGAATTTAAGCGTTACAAAAATAATAGTAATTTAATGACATTAAACGTAGGATCTAACAAAAATGTATTATAATTTCTACTTGCAGTGCTTACAGTCAATGCTAAAGCGCGCCACAAGTTAACATTACAATACTGAATGATACAATTGCAACCTATATGGTTGTTTGTAAAAGTTGTCAAAAGCCGTGACAGAATGGGAGGTACCTACCTACTTCACACATGAATAAACCTTTGTTTTCTCAAAAACTTACCAGGAAAGAAACACAACACACTAATTATACAAAAGTATACAGTGGCTTACAATTATTTATACTTTTATCATGATTGAACAGACCCTACACTAAGTAATAATTGTATGACAATACACGATAATAATAAAATCATTTTACAAGAAGTGGCGATTCATTAATCTTGTGTATAAATGCCGTTTCAAATATTATTTTCCGTATGAACGGTCGCGTTGTCTCATTAAATTGATTTCCACTGCCAATATGCCGTTGGCATTACCTACTGAACAGTGCCGCTTCCCTTTTTATACGGAATTTATATAAAATGTTCTACTTTACGTTCTTATTCTATTTACCTAACTAATATTTTACGACATCGTCGTCGAAGCTTAGCTTTTACATTGTTTACTTTGTGGTACCTAACTATTGAAGCAACCAGAGAATTAAAATTTATTACATATTAATTACATTTAGTTAAATCGAGGAACATCACAAATCTTCTCAATGACAAAAATATTGTTCACCGCTCGTAAAAATACGTTTGCTGTTGTATTTTGCTGTGATATTACTCGATAATACCTATGTTAATACGCATAAATTATCTAATGGTGCAAACAAAGGAATAAAAATACTCAAAATTTCAAACTTCTTCTATTTACAAGCTTTAATACATTACGTGATTTTATTCGTATTGCTTTCCAAGGATAAAAGCTCTTATTCTGTTTTATGGGTCATGCTAAAGAATGTCCAAATAAAATTGGCTAATTTTCCCTGAATCCTAGAACACTTTAAGAACGATTTACAAGACAGAAGTTCTCATGGTAATTTGTTATACGAAATAATTTGTCACTGCTACAATCTCTAAAGATCGTAATCTCTAATGTACTCTACTCTATCGTCAATTGGTAATATTAAAAATTCAGCAGTAGCTCGATAAAATAATTCAACGGATAATCTTAGATGAAAGCAGAATGAGGATTAATCTAAGATAATACAGATAAAAGTTAGCTCAAGTTCAGCGGAGTCGCGGGCAAAGTCCCGTTGTACCGCGGTATATCATATCGGGAATATCACAATATACAGAAGTCTCCGATTCGTTCCTGAATTCATATTCCGAATGTATGTAGCGAACCTAATACATTTTTGGCTAAAAGGTACAGCAAACATGTTTTTATTTTCTTCGCAGTTCGCACCCACCTCAACAAGTAATAATCCACGTGAAAGAAAAAGTCTCTTCACATCAGGAAAGTGCTCAGCAAACCGTTTACAAGGCTCGCTGGAACAACTCAAAAGGTGTTAACATCACTCTAACCGTAAACTTCTCAATCTCAGACATTAACTGAGAACGCCTTACTCGCCGTTTGTTCCATTGTGTCTGGTCGTTTCAACAAACATTAACGGAGTTACGGCCAGCCAATTTTAGACAAGGCAGCACTGCTCTACTATACCCATCCAACAGCTGCCTAAAATAAACAACGACATACCTACTCATAGTATGCGACAAGGGCAGTTGATTAAGATGATTTAATTTGTAATTTTTCGCGCCACCTTTCTCTCTTTTTAATATCAACAAGGACACTGAATCACAGTTTTCAATAGTCTACGTAGACTTATACAATCATTAAAAATGTTAGAATGTGTGAGGGAGAGAAATGCAAAACGTGAAAGGCCTCTTAAGACTGTCAAGTATTTTTTTATTCGATTAGACTGGTTATAACTTCTCTCAGAAAGTTATGAAAATGTTATGTCAGTCATTTTACTTACCTTACAATCCGTCAGTAAAATATCCCAGCCAATAAAAGACTGTCAGAGATTGAACAAAGTCGCATCAATAGTACCTAATATTGCTTTTTTATATTTTGGACGCATATTTGCTTTTTTTTCACGGCGCGGCGGTCTATTAATTTGACAATATTCAAATACCTGCTTGCATAAGCTTGCGCATGGCCTGATTCGGAACTATAACAGTAGCTAGTTTGCCAAGTATGCATGATGACAATCTGCTCTTTCAACCGTCCAATATGTCCGCGAATATCAGTAGTAATTCGCAATTTCGCGGGGAATCTGCAATTGCCAGCGTCACGTTATTGCCAATTCGGGCGGGAGGGTAGCCCAAAAAACTCTTACATGTAAAAGGACAGTTTATACAATTTGTAGATGAGTAGTGATTTATTATAACTTATATGATTTGATGCATGTGTTCGCTTTCGATTTCTAGGACGATCTTATGAAGTCAAATTGCAAATAAAATTATTTATTACTAACCGACGTCTGATCATAAAAAAATACATATCATAATTATATTACAGATAGAGCATCTGCCTCTTTCCCTAGCCGGACAAAAGCCGCCTGATACGGTATTGTAACAATCAAATGCCCTACTATGCCTCGATGTAGAATAAATTGTTCTTGCAGAGATTTTAACTAAAATAAAATGTTTAATACGATTTGTAAGTTACTTTTTAAGTAAGTAAGTTTGTAACTTCTTAATTATTTGTCGAAAAGTATCCGACTTTCCGATTTCGTATTTAGTTCGTCTTAGAAAGTAACCGAGAAATATCAAAATAGACCTATTACATTGTGACGACTTTAGTGACTAGAGCTTTGGTGTGAATTGCTCTACAGCGATGATAACGGTAACCCAATTGACTAAATAATAGCCAAACCGAAAGCTTCCGACAAACCGAATCCAAATTACGTGCCTAGAAACACTCAAGTGCTCATGAGATTTTGGCATCTGAGGTGACCCATCAAACTCTTGACGAATAAGGCGACTAAAGTCTAAATGAAAAAATTACAAGGCACAAAAGTTTCTTACACTAAGGGAAACTGAGAACAACGTCCGACTTTGTCGATCACTTACTATTAACACTGAACCACGGGTGCACCTCAGTTTGTTAAGCTTCCAGTGACAGTGATGGGTTGGTAAGTATAAATATGTAGACGGTTTTCAAAGCTGTTTTATTTCTACCACGTATTTGTTAATGGATTTGGAGCGAATGAAAAAGGTACACAATAGATTAGAGTCGGCGAGTCGATCGCTATTGTTATCTGTTGGATTGAATAGCGCCGATTAATTCATTGTTTTAACATTTTTGACAACTGAGAGTGTGATGCTGAATGCTTTCAGTCCCCCGCTATTTTGGAAAATAACTATGATAGTAGAAAGACTACGATTACATAGACGCCCAGTGCATGGGGGAAAATAAGTGCAATTTATTTGACCTGCAAGCATAATTGAAACAGTGCAAAATAGTGTAAAGCGACTATAGTTACTAAAAGTATAGCCAGAAGTGAATCTGATAAGTGAAATGTGCTCGTTCAACTGGATGGGCAAAAACTAAACTTTCGCTTCACGCATTTCCCTTCACATTTTTACATTCCAATATGTTAAGGGTAGCTGCTGTGTATTTTTTGTTGCACTTGCAATCAGTTATTCTGACAGAGTAATATAATTTTGCCTCATTGCACGTCAATTACTTGTACAGTGTAGTTGCTGGTCACGCTTAATCAATAGGCAGCCATATCAGGCTTCAAGGGTAGCGACGTCTGTTGTGTGACCAAAATAGGCCTAATACTAACTGGACTGAATTATACCAACTGTCTTATTCAAAATATTTGCAAACATTACCATAAGAACGTTTGCTACTTAGTTACAAGTGCACAAAAACAAGTTAACTATCCTGTATCGAAAATAGAGGTACAGCCAATCCACATTCAAAAGATAAGATTAAACGTAATCCTTTTAGATAGACGTAATTTTTCAGACTCAAATAAGGTCTCAGGACCGTCGTCGATAGGATCTTAAAGAGGGTCAGGGGCTTAGGATAGGCAGATGTGACAATAAATATACCCATGACCTTTATTGCTTGGCACTTAGGGGGGGCTAGCATTTGAAATATGATAAAATAATAATTACATGAACTACAGTTTTTGGTTAATAGTTTCCAATTGTTTTGATGAATGAGGTTACGCCAATAAGCAAAATTAACAATACCATTTAAGTTACAGTCAAGTTAATACATCATGCGCTTATTTATACTTTCGGAACCATCTCAACGGAGTTTTGAGTTTGTCAACCCGCTCAGTCACCGACTCACCTATACAGAGAAATTACATTCGATTTTCAACAATGTTATCACTAATGTAGACAGTGAAATCGGTAATCGAAATCTTCATAATAATAGGTACTTGTGCTAAATCCAAATGAAGGTTCGTCCCCAAAACCTCATCTCACAATTCAAAGACAAGTGTTTTGGTGTATGAATTTGTGTAATTTAACATAGAATAAGAACAGCCTTAATGTATAAAATTGAAGATAATTTTTCTAGATTTCTAGTCTGTCTACGTGCTACTTTTTATTACTAAATATTTAGAAATTGGTATCATGGGTGGTTGGTTGGTCATGAAAAACTCGGAATTAGTATAATTTTCTCCCGTAAATTGGCCGAATTTTTTCAGACTCATTTAACTTTCGTACGAGCCAGTAGAGATCATCTGTCTGGCCCACTGTAATGAGTTCTCCCTTACTATTAGAACGGGCCGAGCCAGTCATTGACCCCTCTCATACCGCGTTACGATGGGATTGGAATAAGCCCTATGTCGTAACTTTGAAGGATCTAAGAAAAGAGAGAAAAAGATGAAGGAAAGTAATGTAACGATGCAACAAATAAATCGCGGCACAAGGATATTTAATAAACAGTTCAAAACTTAAGAACACAATTTCTTGAGTATCTGCCACCATCAGACTGCATCCATAGCATACCAGACACATTTTGGATAGTTCATCTACTAAAAGGCTCTAACATCAGGTCAGCTCGATTGAACCACATCATTGAATTTGTCACCACTCACTAAACCAACTCATGAACGGACGTATTAATTGCCCTTAGGCAGACATGGACTGGACATACACACGAAACTTCTCAAACATAACGAACAAGACACGAGAAAACGCCCGGGACAATGGTGAGCTATTGAGCTCGGCAGGCGGGATCACTAGTATCACCACCAACTAGGCTAAAATGCGGAGTCGGCGTTTCAGGCTCCAAGGGGTGGGTACAAAAATAGATTTGGAATAATAAAACGTGCTTGTTAAGTTAATCAAATCAAATTCATTAATTCAAAAACGACTTTTGTGTAGGTAATTACAAATGTTGATATGTTAAATCAAAATAAGTACGCGTGTAATGTTACGGATAACGGAAATAAACGCCCACAGCCGTTTGGTTGGACCGTTCTGAATAGAAAATACTTTTGAACGAGTCTTATTTCCGCGCCATTTCGATAGCACAAAATTCGCTCTAAGTAAATTTGCCCTATTTTTGCTAAATTCGCTGTTCACAAACCATACCTTACATAATTTATTGGGTAGGTAATTACGAGTATTATTATAATTGGGATTGTAGAGTTAGGAGAACGAAGAGACGCACCAAATCGAGTCGCACAGAAAGCTTATACTATGTTTTTGTAGTGAGTATAACATATAATTATTAACATATATATATATTTTTATGTCTCCGCCTGCGATAACTTTTTAAATGTTCGTATTTTTAGCTTGTTTTTATTTTTGAAGTTAAGTGCCATTGCTGTTGGGTTTTTTTTAATTTCATTTATTTCTTGTAGTTTTTGTATGACAGATGAAATGAAATGAAAAGTTTATTTATTTATTTATTTTCTTTAACTTATTTTTTAACTTTATTTATTTATTACACCAAATCAAAATGATTTCAACAACAAAAATACAGACGAATTGATAACCTCTTCCCTTTTTGAAGTCGGTTAGGAAGTGGACTTTATAGTAAAGGTATTCTCTACCAGTCAACCTTTGAGCTAAGCAAAAAGCGAATGAAAGGCGGTTCTATATCACCACCATAGTAAGACGACTAATTTCAGCCTTTAAGGATTGGGTAACCATCCGACTATACAGACGACTACAAAAAAAATTAGTCGCCCGAATTAACAGAGGACTAACCCTAGCCTATAAGGAGCGGCAAAACATCCGAATAGTCGGACCACTACACAAAGAATGTACGACTTCACACTCCCGAAGTAAATATAGGCAGGTGAATTTTGTGATTCGATTCGGCTCGACTCGTTGATCCAATGGGCAATAGCATTAGTACGTAGGCACATTTTATTCTATTTCGAAAATTCACAAGCTACATGGAAAACCGATTTGACCACTGGGCTTTCAGTGATTTTAGTATCAACTTAACATAAACTTCAATTGCCTGTACACATTTCTCAATATGTACTTCGTAATGAATCTTCCGTTATTGGAACGATTTGCAACTAAATTTAGTCCTGGCGTTGTGCCATGAGTCATAAAACGAAATCTGAACAATTAAATTTTACTGTCTCTGAAAATGGGTGCATAGGCGAAAGTTTGTGTGAAATTGAACCAATCATTTTCTATTACAAGAGGGAACTTGTGACTTTGTCATTCGGGAATACTGTTACGACAACCGTACAATTCCGCGAATATGAAAACCAATAAACATTATCTGTCAATATATATTATCTGCTTTCGGTGAAGGAAGAAGTCTACCAATCCGCACTTGGCTAGCGTGGTGGACTATGGCCTAACCCTTCTCCTATTGGAAGAGTCCTGTGCTCAGTAGTAGGCCGTTGAAGAGTTGTGATACTATTATATATTACTTATACACAGAAATACAGATACGGATATAAAAAAAGAAGAAACAACGCTAGCCGTATTTTTAAACAAGTTTTTTTTAATTTGTTTAAAGCTACATTTAAATTAAATAAAGTGTATTTAAATAAAAGCTAAGCTAAATTCAAGCTAATTGCTCCGCTAATTTAGAATAAACTGAGCAAAGGCCCTTGGGAAGGGGGATCTCCAATCAACTCAAGGTCGACCTTTACTAATAAAAGAAGGTACATTATGCAAATTATGTCCAATGTAAAACAGAAGCGGTTTTACCGTTTATAGAGATGTTACAAGACGTAAAGATCAAGACAGATACGAGTACAAAAGCGGATTTTGCTTCTTCAAAGTTCAGATGGGTGCAGTATAAACTTTGTTTGATAGAGGCACAACGTGAAATAAAACTCGATAGCACAGACTGATAACACGAAACATAAGTTAGGAATACAAGCCGTTATGAGGATGTTCTGAAAGTTTAACATTGATCGCATTAAAAGTTTTGCTAGGTTCGCAATAACGTACAAGGAAAGTTCGCGCGATATAACGAGCGTATAAAAACTTGCATCTAATCTGTAAGCATGTATTTATTGAATTATTGAACTTTCATAACAATTTTTCTCAAGTACACTTAGTACCCAGTTGGCTTTGCTGGAGTCAGGATGCAGGATGCATCGTCATCCAATTCATTAAAAACATCTACTAGGGTTACGATCTCCTTATCGTAGTGATAGGAGGCCCAAACTTACACCTTCGAGGGCCAATGGATGTATATACTAGTACTAATAAGTGGTAGAACCTGTATTTGGTTCGAGTGACGAGGCAAGTACCTACCACTATCATAAAATGCCGTGATTTTTACGTGTTCATCGATAGGTGTGGTTGTGGGAATACTAATGTAAGCAGTGACGTTCTGAACTTTTTTATGTACTTCCGTGCTTTGGAGGGCACGTTAATACGTGTCAAAGTGTTAAAGTTATTGCGATTAAGAAGGCAGGAAAAAACGAATGCCTGCCTACTAGCTATCGCCCAATCAGTTTATTATCAGGTATAGGTAAGTTGTTTGAAGCAATTATTTTAAAACGACTGTCAAAGTCCACTGGTGCTTTGTTGATACCGGAACAATTTGGCTTCCGACCTCATCATTCAACTACTCAGCAGTTAGCAAGGGTCACAGAACATATTGTCCACCATCTGAACCTAGGGGAGTCCACGGGAATGATTCTGCTTGATATTGAAAGGGCATTTGATACAGTGTGGCATGATGGTTTATTGCATAAACTGATTATCAGTAACACCCCTCTAAGTCTTGTCAAACTCATACAGTCATACTTGGCAAATCGTTCCTTCTCGGTATTTATAGGTGACACACATTCTACATCCAAACTTATTCCAGCCGGGGTACCGCAAGGCTCCATTTTAGGTCCATATCTTTTCTCGTTATTTATAAATGATATTCCTAAACAGGCGCACACCTACCTTGGCATATATGCCGATGACACTGCCACTTTTACCTCGTCCAAGGATACCGACCTTATTATAGGACGCCTCCAGTTATCTCTCGAACTGTTACATAATTATTTTAAAACCTGGAAATTAAAGCTCAATGTAGAAAAAACCGAATGCATTATGTTCACAAGAAAACGTACTACCCCCGCCAGATGCATACAACTCGGTGAACGTCCAATTGCATGGAAGCGACATGTGAAGTATCTTGGCATAATACTAGATGATAAAATTAACTGGCGTGAAAATATGAAGTGTATGTTACTAAAAGGATCTAAATCATTCAATGCCTTAAGCCCAATTCTAAACCGTAAATCTAAACTTAACCCACTAACAAAAATAAGAATTTATTCTACACTTGTACGGCCTTGCATAACATACGCCTGTCCTGTTTGGAGTAGTATAACTGACACTCACTATAATAAACTACAGATTATACAAAACAAAGCCGTCAAAATCGCTTTTAACACTCCCTTCCGAACTAATTTAAAAAGAATACATGAACAAATAAAATTTCCCTTTATAAAAGATTATATTTTAAAACTTGCCAAAAAATTCTATGTCATTAAAAATCCAAAACACCCAAACATTCTGATTTCGTCAATCGGTAAAAGTAGACTGAGTACTTTGCGGTACTCCGGGATCTACAAAAAATATCGACTGCCCCATCACTATTTCCTCTGTGACGCGTCATGACTATAAGTTGCTAACAGCGATCGGATAGCCGCTCGGTAACCGATTCTGTGGCTTAATTTTTATGCGGATACCCACCCGTTCTAATAATGTTCCGAGATGCATTTCTTATATTTGCTTTTATTCTTTTAAATGTATCTACTTAGTCTTTAAGTATAACTTGTATCCCTCAATGTTCCTCGTGTTAAAAATTGCACGTTCCGAGGTAGAAGTTGTCAATATGTTGGACCGTCAATACAAGTCCATCATCAAGTAAATTTTGACGATGTTGAGGCTCTGTGCCAAGTAAG
>DWLO01000460.1:0-20366 GCA_018245335.1 Dalla quadristriga | reverse complement strand
CTGTATTTGTGTTTAGACTCGTAACGAGGGCGCGTTAAGATATTTCGTTTTATCTGCGTGGAATAGTACTTATTAAAATACTACTATAAAAACGAGATATCGTAACACGCCCGCGTCACGATTCTAAACATAAATGTACACTAATAATATTATAAACAGGAAACTTTTGTTTGTTTGACTGTTTGTTTGTAACGAATAGGCTCAATAACTACTGAACGTTCAATACACGCTTACAGTCCGCGAATGAATTAATAAGCAGCAGTATTATTTTGCCACTGACCACTTCTCAATGGCAGCTGCAATTCGCCTGTGGCACGAAAGTTGCTTATTACAGCAATTTCCTCTATGGGAAGCTAAGAGATATTAACTAGCATCGTGGTTGTAGCATTGCGCTATATGTAGACATGAAATATTATAGACATCACCATTACACGTCAGTATGTAATGAGGCAACATTCGCGGTGTTCCAGACAACATGCGCATGTAAGATTACATCTAATGGGACCACCACCCTTGTTTATGAAAGCAGATATTGATATGTTTTTACTGGATAACATTCCACCGGGGCATCGAAGTGATAAGAGCAATATGGACCCGCCTAAAAACGCGACGCCAACATTATCTTATCTAACTAATAAATAAAATTGGAGTGTCTGTCTGTGATATTTAAATTAAGGTCATTAATTAAATGGAGTATTTAAATAATACCTAAACATAATCAACCGTTTTATAATACATTTATAACAAATTCCCTAACTAGAGAAAATTTTATAATAAATATTTAGAAAGAAGCATCTTAAGACTTAGCGATGGTCGCTCTAATATGCACCATAGAGCCAAATTGAGTTTGGCTCTATTTTTCAGTAGGTTCATTATTACACACAAGGAGAGGCAGACACTTGGAAACGTCCTGAAATAAACGTAATTTTTTAACAAAGTTTGCATCACTTGCTCATTTTGTAAATGATGCAGACATAAATTAAATTTATTATTTTTAAACGCGACATAAAAGTCTTAATAATATGCAAGTACATTATTGTTGACACGCTTAAAATACCGGAAACATATTGGATGTACGAGTTTCGAATTGCATTCTCTCGGATGCATCACTACATAATACATTTTCACTTTTCTTTACTTCGCTTAACTTAATTAGGTAAGTGAACAGGCAATTTTTGGGAAGACAACTTTCCTTTATTTGAGTTCCTGCTATTCGAGTCAGGTTTTTACGGACAAGTAGGTATCTACTTCTTAAGTGCTGAATCGTTTTGTTACTTTTAACTGATGTCAAGTTTATTTGCTTCGTAAGTGAAGTGCAAACGTGTATCCTACGACGACGCGGACGTAACGATACAATCCATAATAATAACGATAAAATCTTACCAGGGTATAAAATTGGAGCGTCTGTCTGTGTATTATGTATATATAAATTAAGAGAAATAATGAATTGAATATTTATGCTATTTATATGACACCTAAATTGAATATCTATGTTTTTGAATTGAGAGATCTAAGTTTTAAGAATTTTTGTCAGTCTGTTTTTCAGGGATTGTAGAGGGTACACTAACTTACCAAATAGGCTTTGTTTTATCAATATCTAAAACGGTATTTAGCAGTAGCCCTTAGCGTCTGTACCCCTAAGGGCCGCATTTCCAACAACTTTTCATACGTTTAAAATGTTCTGTATTTCACGCAGACGTAGTCGCGAGCTCTCCCTAGATCATAATAATTTTATAGCTCCGTTTCATTAAGTAGTTATCCAATTTTATCGTCAGTCCTAGGTAGGTAGGTATACATTTTTTATAGATTTACGTAACATAAATGTCAAAAAGGCGGCTTAGACAACCTTAGTCGCATGTTGTAAGAAATTAGTTCAACAGGTTCTACAACGCACGTCGGATTTGTATAGCATGATATGTAATTTATTCGTCTTTGGATACAAATTCGCTTCGCCACGAGGAGCGCGACTAAACCTATTGCCACTCAAGGTCTCGTGCCGGCATTTGGAAGCCAACAAGGTCGATAGAGGCTTACTATGATAAAACCAAATATAAACTGAGTCTAAAGACGAAGATTTAAATAATTTGTACGTAGGACTCCTCAATAACAAAAATAAACATTAATAATAATAGTAACACACTATAAAAAATTCAAAATATTTTTTTAAATCCGGTAAATGTTTTGTGAAAATCAAAATAATAAAAAGCAAAACATTTTTTGGCGCTGTCGTTGATTATGTTCGAGCGCGCGCTCACTATGGATTAATAAACAAAGCCGATAAAAAGGATAGCAGCGCGAGAGAAGGACCAACGAATATTAATTTAAAGGTTGGTAAGGAAAATTAAAGGGGTCACAATGGGTTGAAACTGGAAAGATGTAAATGACCGGCTGTCCGATACGGAGCGTTACGTCTTTATGCTAATTATAGAAAGTTTAATTTCCTTTAATGTTCCCTATTTGTATTTCCGAAGCATCCAGGCGGCAGATCTAGAAAGCGGATTATTTGCATAACGGCGCGCTAAATATGTTGCGTTTAGCTACTATTATTTATTTTTTAAATCGACTTACTTCTATCTTCATATTATACAGGTTAAACTGACTACGCTAATATAAAATTTTGAAACAATTATCCCAGCAACATTTTTGTAGAGATGTACTAATTACGGTTTTATGAATCGTAAACAATGTTATAAAAAATGTAAAGATGCTATTCTTATTATTAAACCATTACAAAATGAATACAAATTGACAAACTTTCTTTTTGTATATTTTTTTTACATAAAGGCAGTTATTTAATGACTTTTCCATATCTTCCGATTTTAGTACATTACTATTTAATACGCATTCGAAACTGGTAACCCAGGAACTGTCAATTTAGTCCCTACGATTTGAGATAGTTTAAAATTAAATATAAAAACATGCGCTAGTATCAAGGCTTTTGCCAATCTTAAGCGATCGACAAAGTTAAGCGAACTCGGGTGCCGTAGGGAGTCGGATGAACATAACGTGAACGTTTTTAGTGCTTTGGAGAGCACAAGGAACCTATGCCCTGTAGAAACCCGATCCATGCCCGTTGCAGCTAATGGGTTGTGGTCAAATACTAAAAATATTTATACGCATGGAGTATTGCATTTTAAATATAATTATAGAAATAATATAGTCAATACGCAGGTTAATACATTGTTACATGTCACAGAGTTAATTGCGATTCGCAGCTTTAATGTATGAACTACCATCAACAGTACTGCACTAAGCTGGATTTAAGCTGAAGTGCAATTTCCCTCGAGTGAATAGGTGAATACAGAGTCCAGTGGGTGTGAAAATAGCGGAAAATAAACCGCAAGCAATTAATTGTGCTTGATCCATGGGTTGTTACACCTGCTATAGTAACTCACACGCTTTGCGAATCATATTAAGCTACTGTTAATGTTGCATTTCAATATTTGTTTTTTTTTTGTTTGTTTAACACATGTCGATTGGACAAAACGCAGGTAGGGTTTTTTTTCACAAATATTGACCATCATACAATGTATTTAATGTACGCATATCTTGTAATTGCCTTACTCGACAAACAAGCAAATAAATAATATATTGTCAAGTTTACTGTCTCGTTGGATTTTGATGCCAATACACATATACATGTGCAGTTACAAATAAATATTTCTATTGTTTGAAACTTCCTTATCATATCACAGACGGACGAGAAAAAAAAACAATAAAGTGACCTGCCAACTATAGCAAAAACCATGGAAAGTCCAAAATATTTAAACTCGAATATCAGTTGGAAACAAATGAACTGAAAAAAATCAAATATGGACAAGTTAAATTAAACAGAAAATGTATAAATAAAAATGTAGCGTTGTCCTATTTCCTTATCCTATGTATAATGGAATAGACTGTAGGTGTACAACATACCGGATATGTCACACCGTTTAAATCTAATTCCTAGTCTGATTGTTGTATCACGTGGTACACACGCGGAAATCCTATTTAAATCGCTGTGTATAATTGGCCCGCAACAGGTGTGCCCGGGCCTTAAGGCACAATGACAGCTTAGTAGGAGTGGTTTGAACAATGGAAGATGGAAGTGTCTGCTAATTGAAAATATAGTGACAAGTAACCTTTTGCGGTTGCCTAGGTAATTGTAATTTAAATTTTGTTTTATGTGCATTGTTGATTTACCCTTATGTTTTATACAATTTTTGCGAGAAATCGTGTTGATTGAACATTTAATTTAGTTAATATTATTATAAGTTGTTGTGCATGTAGTGCTTTAGGTTAAGTCTGTAAATAAAATGTAACATGTCTATGAATAAAGAATAAAGATAAAGAATTTCAAGAAAATCACTAACTTTTAAAACAAACATGGACAGTTTTTTTTTAACTTTACATGATTAATCGTAATCAGTTTAAAAATGTCAATGTTAATTTTTTTGTAGTTTAATGTTTTTGTTGCCACATATATATTTTTACCGCAGTTTTTCGCTATCACGCTGGGTTAGCTGGTAGATGGTCGCTTCATGTGATAGAATATCTGGAATATATACTTTTCTGGAAGTAATTGCTTTCCGAGGAAACTTGCATGCCCGAGCGCTTTATGAATATGCTTTCGGCGAAGGAAAACATCGTGAGAAATCTGCATCTGCATTCGTAATAGTTCTCCATAATGTTCTTAAAGCGTGTGAAGTCCCGTCCGCACTTGGCCAGCGTGGTGTAACATGGCCTAACCCTTCTCATCCTGACCGTGCTCAGTACTGGGTCAGTGATGGGTCTCATACCGACGCAGACGATGCCGCTAGGTTTTAGTGGGTATTGCGGCATGCCGGTGAGTCCCACGTACCCTGGGTTGTAGGACCAGGCGGAAGGCTTAACTGCTCTTCCCAGCTAAAAACAAAAAAATCGCTATAAAGCAGATTAAATGTCCAGCCGCAAGAAACCACATTTTCTGGCTGGCGTGATGAAGAAAGTTTTGATACATAAAGTTATTCGTATACCTTATTAAATTAGTCAAGGTGGCCCGAAACGTGTTTAGAAAGTCCACCTGCTGAAATTACAATACAAACAACATTTACCGTAACCAGGAGTCACGTTGGCCACGACTTCGTGTGTAAACATTGAAGAATGTTTATTTTGTAAGTATAAATAACTATGTTTTATTTCATATTCGCTTTCACGCATACTGGCCTTTTATGCACATTCCTAAATATATAATCTTTTCCGTATGGTACATCACAGATTTAGATCACAGTTCCTCATGAGGTAACATTATACGAAGTACTGTATAAATTCTGTCTGTCCGGATTTGTTATGATGGTTTGTTATAAAAATTCTAACTTCCTAATTCTCCTTGAGGTCCCTGAGAGTATCGGAAAAAGCAAATTGTTTACACGAATGTTATAAAAGTAATTTAAACGATATCGAGAAAGGACGATTTGGCAATAACAGGCGTAATGTCCGCTCAGACGTATTTAAGGGTGGACCGAATGTTATCATATCATCGATGTCGACAGTGAGGATGGGGACCCATTAAGTCGATGTGCGCCCCTAATTGGAAAATCCTTTTCAATTAATGTCGATGGACGACTTTATGCATAATGGAGCCCTCTCGAGTGGACAATCGCAAGTTAAATAGGGTCACTGGCAATCTTAAAGAGGGCGCCTTCCTATTAGGCAAGTAACTTGCCCATGCTTTACTTAACCACAACCTTAAAAATATGTTGGATAAAAAGTAGGACCCAATCATGTAGCTACTCCCCTAGTGGGTTAAGTTTGCTGTGAGGTGAATTTAAATATTTTAAATACTTACTACACGGCGGCTTCGTATTTGCCGTTACCCCCCGTGTCCCGCGCCCTCACCGGACCCCCGGTCACACCAGCTCAACGGTACCGAGTGAATAGTGCTGCATTGACATTCATACTTGTATGAGTACGTATATATTTAACAACATTAGTTACAGAGCAAAGTAAACACATAGTAAGAATTTTGTGTTTTTTGTTCACAAATGCTTGAAACGCATGCTAGGGCTTGAAGGTATTCATTAAAAGCCATAGATAATAATATAATTCAGCCAAAACTAGGTACCTAAACCCTTCTCACTAACTGTTTTGTCACGTTTTCACTCCGAATCAACATTGCGTGGAGTGTAACCGACTATCCTGACAAGTAATAATTGATGCAAACGAGCCCTTAGTTTAAAACTGTGGAATGGACCCTTTTCACTTATTAGGGATGCTTTAAGATTTAACGTCGGTATTAATAAATGCGTTTTACGCGTTCAGATACTGGATTTGTGTAGTTGAACAGAAAAATAAGTACTAATAACGAATTTGTTTAAAACAAGTTCACAAATGAAAAATAAATTTGTGATATTTTTAGATTTTATGTTAGACTGTACTGAAAAAGTATTCACAGTGTATTATGTCATTCCGTGGCATCAATTTATTGACATTTTAATGGCGATTGACTTGGTATGCATTGTATCTCGTCGCAACACACTTTTATGACAATATCTATTTTTTAGATCGATGTAGTCAGCGCTGACCTTCTATGCAGGCGTGTGTTTTGCACCTTGTTCTCAAGGTGTTTGCGACCCAATACACCAGAATACTGTCTAAACACATTTAATTCATAGAAACATATGTATACATACATCCATACATGTGTCGGATATATAGTATTTTAATGCCTCAAAATACAGCATATGAGTACAGTACAAAATAATACAATATTCCGGAAGTAATTATCTCATGTTGGATTATCCCAACTATTTTGGCTAATCTATCTCGTGAGCTTCACCATGGTAAGAAAAAACTTATCACCATTGAGATACATTAGGCCATAAATGTGTCGGATATACCAAATCCATCACAAAAACGTAGTAAATTCTGCAAGCAACCGAACCATCAGTCCGAAACGCATCGGTACATTGTGAATGAAATGGGTGTATACAACCGTTGACCGTATAGAAATACGAGTACTACTAGCTGGTAAATGAGCTCGAAGAAGACAGGGATTTCGCAAGGGAACATGTTCCAGACAAGGCGATCCAGTCCGGATGTCACGGCGCGTTAGCAGCCTCCGGCGGCTTACGTCATACGACTTTTCGGAAAGTATCGGGTAAGCACATACTTGTTTTTATCCCGAGCAATTCATGTGTAAATCCTTGATGTTATTAGTGACTACAAAATTTGGGAAGTTTAGGAGACGAAATGTAGGTAATTAAGGTGGTTGGAACGAGTGATTCGTCGTATTAGATCAAACTACTTCAAAAACACATTCATTTTACTATCATACCTTGGAAGACGTACAGTGTCCATCTTATTACAATCAGCATTGGATATTATCATTCGATTTAGATTTGTCTACATATGTAGTTCTCCTCAAAAGATAGATATCTACCTGATATTTCTCCACTGAATTTTCAATTGAGTGTGAAATTTGCAAAATCGTACTTGACTTACGTATGGATTAAGCTTTAATTGTTCTCATTATTCAGAACTCCGTCTCAGCAATGAGGTCGCATGATCCAAGAAATAAGAAATTGCTTGTAAACAAATGAGTCGCGTAGCACCTTTGAAAAGAAACATAACAAGGATATTTAGCCGGAAGCCGAGAGTGACGTCCCGGGTCAACACATCCCGGACAGGGTCCTCTAGCGGCCGGAACACGGCGTAGACAAAGGGCCACTAGCGCCTGGCGCGCTTACGTCACCACTTTTCGGCGAGTAGGTATCGAGTTACGGCCAATTATACTTATCTCTAGCATTTTACTTCCGTATCGCTTTGTATGCGAGAGTTATTGCGTATTAAGTAGATTCGATGTTGATAAGCTAGCTGTCAATCATGCTTAACGATTGTCTAATGATAACAGGATTGGAAGCGACTGTGTGTGCCCCCCACAATGCACGGAGCGGTCATATTTCAATATTGAGCGGTCAATATTGATTCTAGTGACTTCATAGTTAAATGGAAGAAAGAGACATAAGAATCAACCGCAATTTATTATGGATTAAGGCAGAAGGCTGTCTGAAGGCCGTCACGTGGCTCCGAACCCAGCTTTAGTCTAAGTTTCTACGTCCAATGCAAGGCAACTACTTCCGCGTTGAATGTATGTTATTTTATCTACTTGTATATATATCTACATACCTAGCACGCTAGCTAGGTTGCCAGCGCACACGCGTAAAGAAGTTCGATAGCGCGGTTTTACTCGCATAGGACCCGATCCCGTGGGCATATCGGGATAAAAAGTAGGCTATGTTACTCGCTGACAATCTATCTTTCGCCAGGTGTAAGAATTTTTTAAATCGGTTCAGTGATTATTGAGCCTATTCGCTACAAACAAACAAAAGTTTCTTCTTTATTATATTAGTGTAGACTAGCTTTGGAATCCTTCAAACTCCGTTGCCGAAACTAATTATCAGATATCCATTTAAAAAAATTATCGACACCATACTAGTTCCCAATGTGAGGCCAAATTTTTGTTTTGTAGATATGTGCCACATTAAGTAGGTCCCCCTTCGCTATAAAATACATTTACTTCACACTTTGCATCAACATTTTACAAGATTTGAAACATTTGAAAGTATTTAACTCTCTGGTTTTAGTAAAGGGTTTGCAAGATTAGCTAAGTATAGAGTACTTCCGCGCGGGCAAATCCGCGGCCAAAGCTTGTATGGCATAAACTCACAATCGCCCTATCAAATGGTGGAACTGTTGTTTACTTGGCACCTTTATGCAGTCAGACAAACGCGCTTCCTGCCCTTTCAGCCGCCGCCTCCGTGATGTTGCTTTAGATAAGCCTACGATATTATTTACACGGTGAATCGGTGAATTATTATTCAACGGACCAGGTTTCAATAAAAAGAGAAAGGTTCGCCCTGTCGGCCTTCTCGAATAGACGTTGTAATTTAAAAGAACACGGAGAGAACTAAACGGATTGAATCGGTTACATCCAAAAGTGACTGATTGATTATGCCAATATGTAACTGTCAGATATTCAAATAAGCAAATGTCTCAACTCAAGATAATGCTTGAAAATGAAGCGGACGGGTCACTGACCAATGATGGTGGATTATGGAGTTTTAAAGTGACAGTGATGCAACTATTTCTAGTACGTTAATAGTTAGATGGATATAGTGAGAGCGCGTTAGAAAATAATCAACATAAGCGCCAAAAATCATTTTTATTATATTCACAGAACTATTGTCGGTTTAAAAAAAAAATATATTTTTTAGAAATGAGTACTAAGTATATTTTTTAAATAATTCTGTGAACAAATTCGTTAAAATATAGAAGTGGCACAGAAAATAGAAAATAATTAGAGTCTACTAAAAAATATTTTTTTATTTAAAAAATTTTAAGCAGATAATCGTGGTTTCTTTTTTGGATACTTAGACCATATAGTCAAGAATGATAATGCATTCAAAAAATAGGTTCATAATCCAACAAATTAAGGAAATGAGGGGAATTGAAAACACACTAAAAACCGCTAAAACATTAAGCGTAAATTTTACAGCTTATTTGGGTATAAAAGTGCAAGAAATTCTATCCTTCGTTTGTTTTTAATATTATACCTTCACTGTATATATAATATATATCTATAATCAATTAGTTCCTTAAAAGCAACTTTAAAGTCACAAATTCCCCAACACGTTGGTACTTATCGTGGGATAAGTGGATAAACGTGTAACAATTTGAAGATATTTTACGACTCAACTTTAATGAATGAAACCGCGGATACCAATCGATACGTCGTACAAAGTTAAATTAAGAGTCATTTTATTAAGCACCTCCACTTCATTCACACATGAAGACATGGGAGATAAACCACCAGATAAGTTGTAAATAACGTGTAATGTTTGCGGATGCCCGAATGATCAACGCTGTAATTACGACCGGCCTTGCAGAATGAGATCGTTGTGCGTTTTTCACACGAATTAATACGCGTTTGGAACTCCACTTTTAAAAGTTTACGAAACAAACGGTATGTAGAACCAAATCTTACCAGTAAATAAAGTGTAGTGTCTGTCTGTGATATTTAAATTAATGTCAATAATAAAATGAAATATGTTATTTATATGACATACGAACATAATCAACCGTTCTTAGACTCTTTGTCTGTCTGCATTTTTTTGTCGCGAATAGTCTCCGAAACCGCTGAACGGATTTTGATGAAATTTTCAGGGATTCTAGAGGAATACACTAACATACAGCATTGTTTTATCTCCATAACCCAAACGGTTTTATAGTGGTAGTCCTTAACGTCTGTGCCCCAACCTATTTATTTCACACGGCCAACAATAATATATCATAATAACTGAACAGTCCACTGCTGAACTAAAGGCCTCTCCCAAAAACGGGAGGATTTGCATGGGCATGAGGAGAGGTGGTGACAATTGTATTCTATTGTGCCCTCAACACACGGCAAATAATAATACACATTTCTTTGTAATGCAAATAATCTTCACTGCTTATAGTTTTCTGTAAGTACGTCGAAACTTCAATCGGGCGAATTCGCGAGCTCTCCCCAGTGGTACATAATTCTTCGATAGCAAGAACATAATTCAGTTTTAGTATACAAAGGAAAATACATTCGTTGTCAGAGTTCTTCAACAACTCCCACCTTACGCTAGCGATGCAATATTCATAACACGTCAGCGAAACTTATAAACAGATACATCACAAAGTCCCACAAGAGAATACTTAATCGTTTCGGAAGCCTTTTACTTTCGCAGAGAAGGAACGACTGAGAGCAATTTTCTGCGCAATACGGCCGTCGAGCCCCATCGCCACAAATGAAGGGTCAGCAGAGACCTTAATTAAACCCGACGAATTCGTTATCTCGTCGAACTTTATTCTACAAAGAGCGAAGACATGGCCAACGTTATTGTACCCTTTCATTGAGGAAAACTTTAGCTCGTCACGCAATCAGTTGGGTGACTTCTCGAATCTAACTTTAAAATGCGAACTTAACTGCCAAAGTTGCGACGTCAGGAGTGTACCTTACATTGCGTTGTTGAAGTTTTTAGCGAATTCTGCGATGGGTCAATAACCGAAGCTACGAAGTAGGTAATAGATTTGGATGGCATGGGTAAGTAGGTCATTGTGATTTACAAATTTAGGAGGCTTTTCCCGCCGAGCCATTGCTGCTCCAGCCGCGTATCTATCTCACAGGAACTGTGCATTTTTCCATAAAAAGTAGCCTATGTCACTCACCGGCTCACAAACTATTTCTATGCAAAAAAAACACGTCAATACGTCGCTCTGTTGCAGCTTGAAAAAAGGACAAACCAACAAACACACTTTCACCTTTAAAATATTCAATATTCATTGACAGTATCTAGTTTTCGCCCACTGGACGAAATTCAACCATAATCATAATTTATATTCTAACTTTTTTGTATAGATAAAAACCAATACAGTTAGTCAATAGTTACAAAGGAAAAAAACAGGAAATCGGTTAACAAACAGAGGAGAAAAAGATAAACTGCTTTGTCTCGGCCTATTTATATACACATGATTAAACCCTTTAAATATTTACTCACCACTCTACGTACACATGATTCATCAACTTAAAAACACAATAATTATCATTGATGATTTACGGTTGTACTCGTGAGTTGCATTTATGTTTCCAAGCTGGTACTTACCTGAAAGAAAGAAAAGTCAATTAAGTAAATAAAGTACAAGTTTAAAAGCTACTCTGATTCCAATGAGGCGTGTAAGGAGCAACTAAAAGGAAAACAAAAATTAATTTATGGCACTTTTTATTGTCTTGGTGGCCGGCGCGGTACTTCGGTATGCAGTAACAATCAAATGTTCAAGTAGGCCGACCCTATTTCGAGTAAAAAGGGCTGCGGGTTCGATTTCAATTTCGATTACCTTTCCAATAATAAGCTTTATTTCCGTAGCTTTGGTGTTATTTTGGCGTGTTACATAAGTCAGATGCCGATACAAATTGTTTACGACGTTGAAAAGACCAATAAGATCGGCCATTGTGGTCAATAACGGATAATTGAAAAATGCTCACAAATTCGATTGTGAAGCCATGCGAGAATATTTCATGTGATTTATGATGGTTCCAAGGTTTTTTTAACATGGCATGTTATACGCACGTACGTAGAGGACGGGGTGACATATGATTTTTCCGTTTATGTTGACAGGCCAACGATGTGGGAGCACATTCGAGATTTTCGAGATGACAAGCAATAAACGAGCTGTGGACACTAAATTTTTCCTACTTCTTAAATTCGGCACTTCGAAAATGTATGAATGATAATGGTGGTGGATTTGAATCGATTGAACACTTACTTTACGAGTATACTGTATTAAGGTGATACTCGGTTTTTAGTGTTTTCGATGCCCCCTCATTTCCTTAATTTAATGGATTAACATAACTTTTGAATAATGTTTCTTGACCACGGCGCGTTGGCCAGTGACCCTGACTGACGAGCTGAGAGTCCCGGGTTCGATCCCCAACCGGGGCACAGATTTATTTGGTAGATAAATGTTTGTAGGGTATTAGTCTGTATAATACTAGAACTATTATAGTATATTGATGTTTTTTCAAATAATAAGTAATAATGAGGCAAATCAAGATTTATTTAATTATGACTGTCGTAATTAAATGTAATTGCACCAAAATAATTTATTAATAGAATTATAATCTTATCCATCTACATCTTTGCGACCCTAATGACTGTTCGAAAAGGTACCTTAATTACATTAAGCCTCACTTACACAAGAAGAGTTTCACGACCGAGAAGGTCTATGAGAGTGTAAAAAAAATTGGGAATCTATAACACGTTAATAGGGGTCCATGAGAGTGGATCATTCACCAAATCTTTGGACTTCCGTATTATGTAGTATTTCATTGGATATTTAAGTAAATTATGCCATATTGTAATGTCACAGACAAACACCACTATACACAACACAAATCGTGGAAAATACACTTTTAAGTAAAATATGGCTTCAAAGTGCTTCAAAGATCTCTATCAATTGGGTACATTTAGCTGAGCCCAGCCCCATGGTCTTGTCGAAGTACGAGTTCTGAGTTTATGTTCTGAGAGAAATTGATAAAAACTTTGGACGCAATCGGTGCAATCGTACACTTCCTAGCGAGCCCCAACTCTAGCTGGTACTCAGGATAAGCGAGAGAAATGAACTCGGCACTCCTTCGAGTATATACCGGAGTATATACGGGGGTCAACTCAAAGAAGAAAATATTGCAAGGGGGTCTACGGGAAAAAAAGGTTGGGAACCTCTGATTCTAGTGTATAAAAATGTCGAGTTTTGCGAGTTGCGCATCTCGGAAAAAATTATCGCCCGCTAAACTTTGAATGATACGAGTTATCCAAATGTAAACCACCACAGGCGATAATCGTAATCCCGCAATCGTTCTCTAACGAAAAGTCTTCTTGTGTAAATAAGGCCTTACAGCTTTCAACATTAAATTCTAATCATCGATCAAGCATTGTGACGTTGTCTGCCCGCGCACTCGAGCGTGAAAATTTAAACCGATCGGAATAGGAATGCAATGATAAGTGAATAGGGCTAATTAAACGATGGCATAATGCGTCAGAGGGATCATACCAAACAGATGCCCGGGCACATGTCGCGGCGGGCAGATGCTGGCGATGTGTCCAACGATACCGATATGCACCGATTTTTGCCGGCTTTGTTGTTCCGACTACTGGGAATTTGCATTTGGGTGTTGCTACTTATATTATTATTATTTTATTGCACCATAAAAAAATATACAACAGTTTTACACAAAAAATCTTGCGACAGATGTACAAAAGGCCGTCTCATCACTAAGCAGCACTTTTTCCAGACAACCTTAAGTTGTTTAAAATAGTTTTTAAAAACGTAAGGTGCACGAATAATCACAGGAAAAGAAGGAAATAAGTAGTTTAAGATCGAAGGAGTAGTAAATCAAAAATAACGAAATACAAAAGTTAAAAGTAAACTCCGGCGTAAGTTGAGATTGATTTATCCTTGCTAATGTCATAATTGCAAATGTGTTTGTTGGTTTGTCCTTCTTTCAGTCACCAACGGAGCAACATATCAACGTGAATTTTTGCAAATAGTTAGTTTATGAGCCGAAGGCCAGTTACAAAAAAAAAAAAGGCCAGTCAGGTTTAATCTAGTTTTTCCATTAATTATATTTTCATGCACTTAATGAACTTTTGTTTAGTCTACCACAATTTCGCAATATTTGTTCGCAATATTTCTAACAAGTGCAAAATCAATTAATCAATCACCACGCACAGTTACCAATTTCTCCTGAAAACTTAAGTTTCGATTTGTCACAGAACAGAATCTCTACAGCACTACAAAATGATATGTGATACTAATGATAAATCTTTGTAGTCGGATCTTTGAAGTGTGATGGGGGCGAGCGAACCTTCGATCCCAAACAGGGTCAAATGTTACGACCGGAACGAGCGATTGTTCACCTTAACCTTTCATACAATTTCATCCGATCGTATGTCACAGAATGAGGTTAAAAGTCAAATAATACATGAAGGTTTATGTTAAAGGACTTATTATTGATTGATCTGTGATACCTATTTGTGATTTAAAAATACGGTGTAAACATATTTTTTTCTATTGGTCATGGATCTCACTAAACTGAGCCTCTCAAATTTGATGGAGGCCTGGAACAGTTTTACCCAAGCTGGGCCAATCCGGATTGAAGGAGCCTCCTCCAGGATTAATGTTCAAACCGTTTGACGAAAGTCTTTAAGCCGCCAGAGGCATAAAACGTTTAGCGGAACGCGTGACTGCTTACATGGGGGGGAAATAATAACAACATCTGGCATATATCACAAAGCTATTCGACGTGATAAGCGTGATAATATGGATGCCCACTAATGCACCGCCCCGTACATTAAATTACATTAAAGTCATTATACACAGATTACGATGACTGTACACTCATTACAATTTCCGAGGGTAGGGGGACCGTTTTATAAAATGATCATTTTATTTTAAACACGTTTTTGCTGCGGTCGGACGCGGCACGTGTTCGAAGCAAATTGTCGCCAAAATAAAAGAGCGAATTTAATTGCAAGCCGCGGAGATAAGGATTAACGCAGACGGACGATTTTTTGCAGACGATTTTGAGGCAGTCGATAATAATAACATTACAACGGACTGATTTAATAGCTATTGCCACTATCTACTAACGTTATTCAAATAATAAGGAGAGCTTACAAAGTTCATTACATATTCGCAAAAAGTCAACGTTTGTCGAGATTGGTGATTTAGTCGCGTTAATTGTAGATTGATCTACAAAAATGTCTACAAAATGGGCGTTAAAAATTACGTTCTGGAAAGACGACGAAAAATACATTGATATGAACATATAGTATAGCCCAATATACTACTAGGGTTTACTAGGGTATATTATACTATCATCAATGTATTATTACGAATATGTGCTTCACATTTCAGTAGATTGGAAATATTCTGAAAAGGCTGCAAGCTGAGAAACGAAAGAAAATGTATTTCTCGAAATGTGATAAAGATTTATCGTCCTCGTCTGTGATCGGCCTTATCGTGGAACTTTAGAGAGTAGTTATTACTTTTACGGTCAATAACGAGTGAGGAAGAAAAATGGCAATCCGCAATAATAAGGTTCCGTTTGACAGCCGATATCGTGAGATCTCAAGTAACATAAAGCGGAATGTGTAGGAAAATGTAAGGCATTCGTAGTGGAATGCTTTGGCACGTACTCGGTCAAAGATAAAATCCTTAATCTACATGTAAAGTTACTTTGTTGAAGTTTGATATTTATGATAAGACCTTGTGAGGCGTAATTGTCTTGGAATTGTTAAGCTACAGCTTAAGCGTGTAGAGTAGGTGACTAAGTGAAAATGTGACTCTCATAACTTCATTACATATGAAAACAATTTTTTCCTGAGGCAACTCTATATTATTAAATACCTACAACTGAATTTAAATTTAAAAAACATTGCAACTTGACCGTGACTAAAGACGGAACCACCAAACGTGACGGATTCACATTATGATGCATTTAATAAAAGCCGTAGGAAGCGAGCGAGGCAGGGCTGTCAGCTGGTTTTCTTACCTAATTTTATCTGTAAATTACGTGCTTCCGACGTCATAGGTTATACTTGTACCTTTTTTAAATTTTACAAATCCAATAATTTTTGCATCGTCTACAACATTCGTTCGTTTGATTGTAATCTGGAGCTTAGCCTGTAATTGATCCTGATAGTATATTGTGCAGGAAATATTAAGTGTTAAAAAGTTATAATAAATCGCTCTATATACTTAGTAATTAAAGTTAGTTATTAACTTTCAACAATCAACTCAACGTAGATTTTTAGAGCATATTTGTATAGGGAACTACACAGAATTTTATTAATAATACTTAAGACATATCTAGAAGTCATGATAACTATGAAAAATTTACTGTGTTTGTAGCGGACGAATGAACACAGAAAGGCTTAGTTTTTCGTTACAGAACCCTACAAAACTACCCTAACCTTGCTTAATTTACATAACTCTAATAAAATTAGTGAGGCGTATAGCAATTAAGTGATTTAACAATTAATGTTCGTGTTTGTAGATGGGATATTTTAAGGTTTGACATAATTAAATTTCGTTTAGCGCATTTCGAATTAATTAATATTCATTCAAGGATTGAACACGTGCTGAGAACAGATGTCATACAAGTAGCGTGGTTATATAGGCCCGACAATGGGGCATATCGTACACAATAACATTTTGTCAGTACATTCAAATCACTTCCATGGCATTCTGAATAGCCACATGGCGCCATATTATACAGATAAATGTAATATCAAAATTATTAAGTCATCTGTCGCTTATGCAGATATTTTAATTTTATAGTATAATTTTTTTATAAGATACCAAACGAGCATGTAGTTCCACCAAACAATGACGCCCATAGACATCTGTCATAAATCTTGAATAGGACTGTACGAGAGCCTATTAGTAGCAGGTGTTAATAGGAATAATAGATGGTTAATATTCGTTAGTAATAGGACTGAGGGAGTTAGGACTGTTAGTGTAACATAGTCTTGTTAGTAGACATTAGTAACCCCAGTTAGTAATCGTTAGTATTCTAATCGAAGCTGGTCACTGCCTTACATTTCCTGGACTATTACATTAATTATATATACTGTAAGAAGTTACGAAACAAATTGTCTTATCGATGCGTCTGACCCCATAAAGAACCGGTGAAGTAGCTCCAAACCGCCTGACCCAATTCCAGAACGCACTTAGCTAATTCTGACGGTCTTCTTATCAATGTCATAAATAAACTTTTATCTGTGCACGTAACAGGGAGCGATAATAGCGGACGATAGACCACATGCACGAGTGAGCGTATGAATGAAACGCATCAATGGACGAAGCGCCATGTGGTGGAGTTCTATCGGTAAAAAACCATCCATCTGTCGGCTGTTTGGATAAACGTTTTAACACAATTGCATTCACAAACGCCCTCCAGCTAAGCCCTTACCTTCGAAAAAGAGATTATCTGCACAACTCGGGGCATCTCTCATTATCATAACTCGGATTCAATAATGTGGAGTCCCAAATAACTTGGAGCCTCAAGGCACGAATTTTCTTTCCTCAATGGTTTTCGCCGAAAGTTATGGGAGCCACGTTTATTTTCCGGCCAGTTTCCCTTGCAAGTATCTTTTTTTATTGATGTGGATAGCAAACGGGCTAGCAGCCCCACCGTCTACTGCCGCCCATGGGTATCTGTCACAAACTTCGAATAGGCTGTTAGTTTAGTGCTGTTAGTTAATACTAACCAACTAATATTCTTATCATCACTAATGTAACTATTCGTTAGTCATAGGACTAAGTTTTTGGACTGATAGTGTGCGTTAATATAATTACTAATAGTCACATTAGTATTGCAACCTCTGAGGACTGAGATGTTCGCCTCCTGTATAAGTGTAACCGGCATCCAGTTTTCCGACGAAACATGCCTGTACTTTAGATTAGGTTCAATTTTTTTTTCTCGTTATTTTACGTTCAGACATTCATTCTTAGCCAGTATTTTCTCATTAATTATTCCTTTTTGATAGCATAAAATAATAAACGAAATATGCAAAATTCCGATCGAAATTTAAAATTACGAAACGCAACGCCATGTTTAGAATGAAATGTGACGCCATCGCCCGAGTCAAGGTGAAGACGTTCGTATGGTGTGTGTAGTGTTTGGGTTGCGATTTCGTCATTCTAACGCGAAAAATGGCGCTTAAACAGCTCAAATTTATACTCAGTTTTAAATATATTTTTTAAAATAATTTAAAATCCTTTCCTACATTTATTATATATTTTACTATAGAATAGTATATAGTATAATATAACGACGTATAGTATAACGATGTAAACAATGATTTAAAAATATTTAATGATTTCACGGCAGAAATTGGTGTCGAGGTGGTACCTCCACGGGCGAACCATATTTGTCCTATCCACCTGGCGATCTTACTGTCTTGTATGTTCACGCTTAAAATATTGTCGGTAATGAACTTTGCTCAACCTTTCGGTACATTAAGCATGCTTAGTCGTACAGTTCCGAATAAAGAAACTCCGAGGTCGTCATGGCAATTATGCGATACATCAAGAGCCACCTCTTGCCCCGAAGTGAAGCATCAATTGAGCTTTACTATGCCATAAAGGACTGAGGGAGGGACGTAAAACGCATCATTTTGTTGGAGAAAAACAAATAAATTAACTTAAGCAGCAACATGAAGCGCGATTTATTTGAGACAAGTTCTCAGCTCCCGTTAGGCATTATTATAGCGAAGTTAAGGAAGTGAGGAAGACTGGCGACGATATATGAGCTATGTTTATTCTAGGATTCGCGAGGTTAACAACCGGCCACGGTATGGCTGTTATTTGATCTTCGGTTAACCTCAAGTCAGTCAGTCGAGCTAAGATGAGTTATTTACTTTGCAAGTATCGTTCTGCTGTAAATTCCACATTGTACACACGAGCGCGTGCAAATTGTGTGAGCTTCCTTAGTAGAATTCTCGATCTGAATGAGCCAACAAAAGAACGCTTTGATAGATAGATATAACTGTTTATGGTACACCAAAATGAAAAGAAATACAAAGGTAAGTGACCCTGATTGACAAACTGTGGGTTTCGAATTCGATCCCCGGTCGGGATAAACATTTATTTGGCAGATAAACGTTTGTACTCGGGTCTTGTATGTGCAAAATTGTGTTGTTTATAGTATGTGTTCGCCACCCGCAAAACAGGGAATCCTAGTGCCGGGGTGTGAGCGTGTAAGCGTTTATTTAGTATAGTGGAATTTTAGAAAGTATAAAAGGCGGTCTCATCTGTTTCCTCCAGACAATCTTTTGGTGAGAAATTAAAGCTAGGTTTATAAGGGCAGGGTGCACTAAAAATAAAACGTAGTTCTCAATTAAACTCAATTAGAAGCTATGAAAAAGATAACGAGAAAACCATAAGAGGAAGACGAAGAACAGATGAAATTTAGGAAATATGTTAAAGTAAGTAAGCTTTGTCTCTTGGTTGGTTAAACATGATTTACAGATAGAATAGAATAGAATACAAGTTTATTTTACTAAATACTACAAAACCATACAAAAATATCTAGAACATTATATGTGGTACAATGGAAGCGCAGTACAATACTAGACGAAAAGGGGGCGCACTCAGCATTGCCGCGGTAAACCACAGCCACTGGTTTTCAGTGCGACCCTCTTTGTCGCGCAGATCGGACTGGCGGCGTACAAACATCACTTTACGATACGGCTTAACTTCGTTTTTTGTAAGCCCTTCCACTGTATAGCAGCTCAGGGAACACACGGGTAAGTATAGAGGTTACACGACTGCATTATTATATCAAATGCATCATCAACTGGTCTTGTGATTACATTGATTACCTGCTGCGCGTCGGATCGCTTGAATAAGCTCGTACCGCACGCACTGTTATTCAATATTAAACATGATTGTACGTGGAGGGCTTATAGATCACACCGCGCCTTTAATAGATATCATGTATCTTGGTTATATTTTAAAACCTCCAGTACTATTCGAAAATAAATAATCTCTACGAATTATCATATAATGTATGATGACCTCTAAGCACCGGCGGAGATTAGTTAAGAAATAAAAAAAATTAATAAACGCTTACACAGTCACACCCCCGCACTACGATTCCGTGTGTTGCAGGTGATGGACATACACATAAAACAACACAATTTAACGCCCATGACCGAGTACCTACAGAAAAGAAATAAAAGAAAAGAAAAACGGTTATTGTCTACTGTTGATTTATATATTTCATAACATTTTCTGAATGATTTCATGACTTTTCG